>MU004381.1:0-137234 GCA_010405375.1 Lophiostoma macrostomum CBS 122681 | reverse complement strand
GGTGCCGCTTCAGCTTCAGCCTCACGGCGATACCCTCCACGTCCGCCCCCTGGTGCTGCTTCCGCTTCGGCTTCGCGACGATAACCTCCCCGACCGCCCCCTGGTGCTGCTTCCGCTTCGGCTTCGCGACGATAACCTCCACGGCCGCCTCCTGGTGCTGCTTCCGCTTCGGCTTCGCGACGGTAGCCTCCACGACCGCCTCCTGGTGCCGCTTCAGCTTCAGCCTCACGGCGATACCCTCCACGTCCGCCCCCTGGTGCTGCTTCCGCTTCGGCTTCGCGACGGTAGCCTCCACGGCCGCCTCCTGGTGCCGCTTCAGCTTCAGCCTCAGCTTCACGGCGATACCCTCCACGGCCGCCTCCGCGTTTGTTGAATTTGTTGACAGGCTCGGCTTCCCGCTGGTTGAACTTGACAGGTTCGGCTTCGCGCTGGTCCCATCGGACAGGCTCAGCTTCAGCCTCGCGGCTGGGGAGCCTATTCTGGGGATCGGCCTCGGCTTCGCGCTGGTTGAACTTGACAGGTTCGGCTTCGGCTTCGCGCTGGTTCCACCTGACAGGTACACCGCGTTCGTTGAAGTGGATGGGCTCGGCTTCACGTTGATTGAACTTGACGGGCTCGGCATCGCGCTGATTGAATTTGATGGGCTCGGCATCGCGACGCTCGCCACTCCGTCCGCCTCCGGGTGCCCGTTCATTGAACTTGATGGGCTCGGCTTCACGTTGGTTGAATTTGACAGGCTCGGCTTCTGCTTCACGGATGTATAGCTTGTCCATCATCGTCTCGACTGGTCCAGTATACGCTCGGCGTGCAAGCGCATCATCCTGATGCTACAATTAGACTAAGTCATACCACTTCGAGAGAACCAGGAGCTTACTTGAGCTGAAGGTACTGGAGCCGCAGAAATTGTGGCAGCAAGACATGCTATGATTATTGTGGAACGCATGATGTCGTAGTTGGCGAATATTAGATTTTGATTTGTGAAGATTTTTTGTTTTGTAGGGTGTCGACAAAAGAATTATGGGTGCACAGCACTGAATAATTGAAGCAGGCACAGCCTGTGAAGCAAACAGGAACGATGGTAAAGACAACTCGAGTGGATCCGGATCCTCTGAGGAACCCCAAGTTGAGGGCATGAGGTCTTTTTATCCATGAGCACAGCCGGATTCAAGTTGAAGCGAAGCGGTACTGGCATTGCGTGTGACATGAGTGGAACAACAGATCATTGGTCGTGATGTCCGAAGCGCTGTGGCATGCGCGAGGCACTGGGTTTGTGGGGGAGACATTGCAGTACTGGAAATAAGCGCTTGCAGGCCGAATTTGGCTAGAGCAATATCAGCTGTAGCCGCCCAACCATCAACATGGGACAGGCTGCGGATCATATGAACCAATACGATACGATATCTGACCTCGCCTCCCTGCACGTATGGAGGCCGCATGGGAAATCATGCGCTGTTCACGGCCCCATAGCCACCAACAGAAGGAGGTGGCGGAGGTCGAGAAACGGAACAACGGCAGAGGAAACGGGATGTCCCAGCCTGCTGCCAGTTCATCTGCTCGTAAGCGCTTGGCTTCTTATCACCCTGCGTCTGTGATCTAGCGATGTTGTTGTGACCAATGAAGCCTCCAGATAGGATCTATGTGGTGTGCGTTCCTGCCTGACGTTCCCTCGACAGAATTGATCACACAAACGCTGCAGCTGACGAGCGTGCAGGAATTAGCGATCGTACGATATACTATCTTGATAAGGATTACCGAGTGAGGTGGTGTACTATTGTTAGACTATGGGTAGTCCGAGAGAGATGATTAGTGTTGTGTTGTAGGCGAGAGCGAGCACTTGGGAGCAGAAGGCTGCCAAGAGCCCTTACCTATGTGGGTTCACGATCGCACGTGAACGCCGTAGCGGGCTCAAGCCGGAGTGCCCCAATTGATCCGCGTGTCGCGTAAGCTCAGGAAGAAATTCCATCCGACAACGTCTGAAAATGTCCGACTACAATGCGCGGGAGTTTCATCATCCCTTCGAGCCTTACGACATCCAGAAGGAGTTCATGAACGCGGTCTACGATTGTTTAGAAGATGGGAGAGTCGGCATTTTTGAATCGCCTACCGGAACAGGTAAATCACTCAGCCTCATCTGCGGTTCACTTACGTGGTTACGCGACTTCAAGAAGCGCGCATTCGAGCAGGGGTTTGCGATTGATGCAGTTAACACCAATGAACCTGATTGGGTCCTTGAGCAAGCGCAAAAGCAAAGAAAGGAAGCCGCTCTGGCTCGAAGACGAGGTCTTGAAGACCGCATCTCAAAGATCAGAGCCAAGGAGAGACGCATCAAGCAGCGCTACGAAATTGGAGATTCTGAATCCAAACGCCGCAAAGTAGCCGGAACTGTAAGAGATGATGAGGCCGATGAGGCTCGCTTCGTTCTAGATGACTACGATAGCGATGAGGAGGTCGTAGGCACCCACAAATCTAATACGTTCGATGATTCGGGTCTCTCAGCAGAGACCCAGGTTCTGATGGAACAATTCGGTTATTCTACCAAACCGCAAGAACGGGAAGATGAAGCACTGGATGAGATCAAAATCTTTTTCTGCTCCAGGACTCATTCACAGCTTTCACAATTCTCAAGTGAACTGAACCGAATCAAATTGCCACCCGCCATTGAAGCAGAAACACCTGCAGTAGATGGCAGCGATGCGATGCCGATCGAGGAGGTTAAGCATTTGACGTTGGGTTCGAGGAAGAATCTCTGCATCAACCCTAAAGTACACAAGCTTGGAAATGCGACGGCAATCAACGAGCGTTGCTTGGAACTCCAACAACCTGGCACCTCTTTCGATCACAAATGTCAGTTCATGCCAGTAAAGGATACTGAGGCGTTGGTGAATGATTTCCGAGACCACGCCCTAGCTAAGATTCGGGATATTGAAGATCTTGCGTTGCTAGGCAAACGGCTAAGTATTTGTCCTTACTACGCGTCGCGACCAGCGACAAGATACTGCGAGGTTGGAAAGTTCCCAGAAGAGAAGCTCTAAATGTATATCGCTGACGATGACAGATTGTAACGTTGCCATACCCACTCTTGTTGCAGAAATCGGCACGTGAAGCCCTCGGTATCTCTTTGAAGGATCATGTTGTTATCATTGACGAAGCACACAATCTGATGGACGCCATAACTGGCATCTATTCCATCTCGGTCACTCTGGCCCAATTCCAGCAAGGCCGAGGGCAACTCACTGTTTATCTTCAGAAATTCCGCAACAGGTTGAAAGGGAAAAATCGAGTCTACGTTGCACAAATCGTTCGAGTTCTGGATTCCATCATTGCGTACCTTCAGTCCACAGCTCTCTTCAGATCATCCGATGGCCTGGCAGATGTGGGTGCCCTCATGTCGGGCAAGGGTGTTGACCAGATCAATTTGTTCAAACTGAACCGGTATCTCCAGGATAGCCGCTTGGCCCGCAAGGTTGACGGCTATACTGCGCATGCCGAAGATGCGGATGCCAGTGCTGAGCTCGGTGCACGAAAAGGCACTGACCATAGACCGAAGCAGGCTGTTCCCGTATTGACTCACGTCCAAGGGTTTCTGACTTCCTTGATGAACCCGTCCGCTGAGGGGCGGTTCTTCTTCAACCAGGAAGAAGGGGGAGAGATAGTCCTCCGATACATGCTACTTGATCCTACCTTTCACTTCAAAGACATCGTTGAAAATGCTAGGGCGGTCGTGCTGGCAGGTGGAACCATGTCTCCGGTGAGTTCGATGTTGCGTAGCTGGATCGTATTGTGCAGTTAACAACGATCCCAAGATGAGCGACTATGAACAGCATCTCCTATCCTATTTGGATCCCTCGCGCATAACCACATTATCCTGTGGCCATGTCATACCCTCTTCCAACCTGCTCGCCGTCCCAGTGGTACGAACGGTGGATGGAACGGAGTTCGATTTTACCTTTGAGAAGCGCAACTCAGACAAGACGGTGAGCAATATACACTTTCCACATTTGGACGACGTTGATGTGCCGCTTAGATGATCGACCTCGCAAATGCCATAATGAGCACCGTACAGAAAATACCCGACGGTGTTGTTGTCTTCTTCCCCAGCTACTCCTATTTAGACAAATGTTCCGCCGCGTGGAAACGGATGCGCTTGGAAGCCCCTGTGAATTCTCCGTCATACTGGGATGCCTTGCTCAAGATCAAGCCGATCTTTCTCGAGACCCGCAGCCAGCGACAAACGTCAGACGCACCTACCACCTCTAAAGAAATAGCGGTCAACTCCGTTCTGGACTCTTACGGCGCCGCTATCGCTACGGGCAAGGGTCGTGGTGCTCTTCTATTTGCCGTCATCGGCGGCTCCCTCTCAGAAGGCATCAACTTCAACGATGCTCTTGGTCGGGGTGTTATCGTGGTCGGGCTCCCCTTTCCCAATCCGCACTCTGCCGAATGGAAGGCCAAGACTCAATACATATCGATGAAAGCTTCCGCCCAGGGTCAGGATGGTAAGGCCGCAGCGCGAGATTTCTACGAAAACACTTGCATGCGTGCAGTGAATCAGTGCATTGGAAGAGCGATCAGACACCGTAACGACTATGCAGCGATCCTGATGTTGGACAGACGATATAGTGCGCCACGTATTCAGGCTAAGCTACCCCGGTGGATTCGGAGCAGTTTAGCGAACGGCGCAGGGGTGCGAGAGGTTGAGAAGAGCTTGGATGAATTCTTTGCGGGGAAACACGATTGAAAACGTTATCATCGAAACGTCGGGGAAAACTGCTTGAACCCTGAGGAACGTCGATCGCGCATGGACTTCGGAGGCAGCGGCTGTGGCTTGCTAACATTGCGACATGCTCAGATCCCTCGTATTCAGATGTCGCTCTCCCGAAGATGCATAAACGGTCTGTTTCTCAACGATCGCATAGCATTCTTCTGTGAGGATCGACTATGTGGTTGCGACGGCGCGAAGAAGGGAAGGTCGGGTTGGGGCTCGATAACAATATGCATGTCGGCCTCAAGCACCCCTGCAAACGTTCCGTAGGACAAGGACTCACCACATCCAGATGTGGCGACACGCGATAACATGCATGTTGCCCTACTTTCATTCGTTGTGATTCCCATCACACCCTCCCATGAGGTCCAGTTGTTTCGCCGCCTTCTTGAGTGGGGCTGTGTGTAAATTGCCGCATACGCCGCATCTTGACGTCTAGCCACAGTCAGAAATCCATCGACAGTATACTTATTAGTGGCATGATGCCGTCGATCTCCAGAGTCCTCTGTACGGTCTTTCCAAAGTGTAATATCTTCTTTGAGCACGTGTACTATCGTTCGGAGGTCTATCACCTTGCGTGCCAGTCGCGCAAGGGACCAAGCTTCATCTCCGTGCTTCATAAAACCGTTTACTTTGCCACCTGAACGACCTCTTCCCATCGCATCGTCCACTGTGTACCCCACGGTAATGAGCTTCTCCGTGTTAGACTCTTCGGTTCACTATCCTTCGCCAACGCGGCTGTCTACGTCAGCTACTGTCGAAGAATTACAGCTCTCGAATTCTCCGCTGCTTACCGCAACTACGATTGGCTCCGCGGATCTCACGGACGCATCCGAGACAGGGTTCTTGTCTCTTATATCGCTAGTCTCACACCCACATTCTACGTACTCAGGGTGGCGCACGCAAACACGAACAGCGACACCCTCATTACAATCCACCACCGCGAGTCACAGTTCCAACGGTTCACCTTCTAAACTGAACGCCTCTGCTGTCGACACCGACTCCGAGATGCCTCACAGCCTAGACAAGGGCGCGAAAATAGGCATAATCGTCTCCATCACTGTCGTCGTCATCCTCACCCTGATAGCGGTCGGTTTCTGCTGCTTCGATGGCCGACAACGATTTCAGAAAAGGCGAGAAATTAGGAAACAGAGACGAGATGCAGACAGTAATATGTTGGAGACGGAGATGCAAAGTGGGAGAGATGGGAAGCGTGACAGTAAACGTGCAGGACTTTGGGATGGACTGAGGATTGATCCGGATGTGCAGCATGACAACGACGACGATGTCGAAAAGAAGGAGGACATACTTGACAGAGACGAGAAAGAACTTGGGAGCGTGCCCATGTGGGAACGGGTTGGGAAGGGGAGGGATGAGGGCGCGAACACGAAGACAGGTGGGAGACAGGAACCGGAAAGACTGCAGGAGTGGCTCCCTGCGTACATGCCTAGAGAGAGAATGAGTGGGGTTTCATCTGAAGGAAGCAGTGTAGGTGCGAATATTCCAGCTGTTGCGATGAGTCCGCTGGAGAAGGACGTCGCAAGGTGATGCTGCAGGTCGGCAATGACCAGGAATGGTATTATTAGCAATACGAGGTGCATATGACCATCAACGACTCTTTCCTACAGACCGGGTCCAGATCTTGCGCTAAGGATGCACCTGCCGGGGAGACTTGCCTACCTCTACAAAGATTTGTGACTCCTCTAGATGCATGCATCGGTGAATTTCGCCGGTCGGGCCGTGCCGAGTTCTGATTGGCCAATGCTATTGAACGCCCAAAGCAGCTTAGCCGCGGCGCGTCCAGTCTCACCTTCATCTTAGCGCCGTGGCTTCAATCCAACATCTTCATCTCATGCATCAAATGCGCACCTGATCGGTGTGAATACATAAGCGCTTCTACTTTGTTCCCGTCTTTCAGTGTACCAGTTACGATATCGCATGGCCCCGCAAGCGTCACTAAGGCTGTACCAGGGGTTCGGGCGATGATAAGATAGTGACACGTCGTACCGTCCACGGTAGACTTTGGAGGGACCCGCAGTATTTGGGAAGTGGAAAAAATGCCTCCGAGATGGGACGCCTTGGGGCGTGGAGAGAGGGGCGCGTATGCTTCGATCGCGCAGACTGAGGATGTGGAGGCTGAGTTGACGGCGTCTGGGAAGGAGGTCGCACATGATGGCTTGTAAGTACCCTAGGTATCATCTCTTTGTCAGTGGCTGGCTTCTCAACATTGATGTGTTGGTCGTATCGTCGGCTGTGACTCCTCGCTGGCGTAGCGTGCTTGGGGAACGCGCTCGACGATAAACATCTGCACAGGTCATGGGCTAATCATCTAAGGCCCACGATGGAAAACGGTGGAATAGGGGATGAGTCTCTGCAGGATACAGATGAACTCCCCGAGCGTGGAGATGTGCCGACTGCGGACGACCTGGCGAGTCTTCCGCGTGTAGCCGACAAGCTTCCCTGGGGTGCATTTCTGGTGGCCATCGTTGAGCTCTGCGAGCGATTTGCGTACTATGGACTGTCTGGCCCGTTTCAGAACTACATGGCAAACAAGTACAACGACCCGAATGGACTCCCAGGAGCCATCGGCCTCAAACAGACCGGAGCCACAGCCCTGTCGAACTTCTTCCAGTTTTGGTGTTATGTAACGCCCATAATTGGTGCTATTGTGGCTGACCAGTATCTGGGCAAGTACTCGACCATCAGATACTTCTCTATGATATATATGGTCGGCATATTCGTACTCTTCGTCACTTCGCTGCCGTTCTCGATCAAGCATGGCGGCGCATTTCCAGGTCTTGTTGCTGCGATGTTCATCATCGGCCTTGGAACGGGCGGTATCAAGTCGAATGTCTCTCCTTTGATCGCTGAGCAAGTACGCACTACCAAGCCTTTCGTCAAGGTACTTTCCAATGGTAAGCGGGTTATTGTCGACCCAGAGGTCACAGTGCAGCGAGTGTACATGATCTTCTACATGTGCATCAACCTTGGTTCAATCTCCGCAATTGCAACGACGATTTTGGAACTGCATGTTGGATTTTGGAGCGCATATCTCCTACCCCTTTTGATGTTTGGCGTCGGATACTTTGTCCTTGTATCAGGCAAGAAGAAGTATGTCATCCGACCACCGCAGGGCGGCGTTATCGGCAACTGCTTCAAGGCATTGTGGATTGCTATGCGAAATCGCTTCGACTTGGAGAAGGCCAAGCCCTCTCAACAGGGTCTGGGTACGGGGAGAAATAACACCTCATGGGATGATAAATTTGTCGACGAGCTGAGAACGGCCTTGGTTGCTTGCAAGGTGTTCTTATTCTTCCCAATATATTGGCTTACGTACTCACAGATGATGAACAACTTCATCTCTCAAGGTGTGTGACCCTACTAATTTCCTCTACTTGCTTCCAATATTTTAACCACCTGTCTAGCTGGCCAAATGGAGCTCCATGGCCTACCGAATGATATTCTTCCTAACATCGACCCCATTACGATCATCCTCCTCATACCTCTTCTCGATCGCCTCATTTACCCATTCATCCGCACTAAACTTCACATGCCTTTCACGCCTGTCACCCGCATAACATGGGGCTTCATTATCGCGTCCCTCAGCATGGTCTACGCAGCCGTCCTTCAGTCACAAATCTACTCTGCACCACCATGCTACACATCGCCATCGAAATGCGACACCGGAAAGATTGGCCAAGACAAATACAAACCCAACGAGATCCACGTCGCGTGGCAGTCGCCTGCCTACATCCTTGTCGCCTTATCCGAGATCCTGGCATCCATCACCGGTCTCGAAGTCGCATACGCGAAAGCACCTGAAAACATGAAGTCGTTCATCATGTCGCTTTTCTTGCTTACGTCAGCGTTTGGCAGCGCATTGGGCATGTTGTTGGCGCCAAGCGCGAAGGATCCGTATCTGGTGTGGTTGTACACGGGTCTTGCGGCTACGGCGGCGGTAGCAGGTGTCGGGTTCCATTATACGTTTCGTGGTTTGGATCAGAAAGATGCGCCAAGACCAGTCGAGAGTGCGGAGGATGGGATTGAGCTGGCTGAGAGGAAAAGTGATGAAGAGGTGGACGGGCGCGAGGATGTGTAGTGTAGGACAACTGCTCGACATCACTAAATCCGCTCCAAAGACTTGGTCCTGCTGACTTGATTTGTCCAAGCCTTGTTGAGCACATCTGAGCAGGTAAAGGCGGACCCACGTGTCAACCAAAGATCGGTCTCAACAACGAGCTTCTCTTTCTCTGGTAGCGAACATCTGCAACTTCAGATATGCAATCTCTAACTCAAAAGGCACATCACTTGCCCTCTGTAGAGCCGGATTTACCTTATCCAATGGCCATCGCCCACACGATCAGCCCGCCGTATTGGAAATTCCTGCTGGACCAACATCTCGAGGGTTTCGAAAGAAAAGAAAACCACGGTGTCACTGCGAGGGTGTCTCGACCTGCCGTGTCACACGCAGAGAAAGACGCGGCAGGACGCTCCGCGCATCGCGATGCGAGTGCTGCGTCACACGACGAATCATCCGATCATACTGAACAGCAGCGACAAGTTGGTGGCGAGGGCAATGCTTCGGAGATGGCGAGTGCTTCCTCTCGAGGCGACCTCGACAATGAGAGTACCAGGTCAACGGACACCAAGTCAAAGGAGTCATTACCGCGCGGCACGAGATGGCTGGAGCCTGTGTATCCCATTTTTGACAATTGTGAGAACAACCTGATGCTTCACTACCCGAACACGTACTGGGACATGACCTCAATGGAAGAACCCCCGGGTCCCAAGCCTCAGCATGTCATCCCGAATCCAGGTACCCCGTGGCCGCCATCGTGTCTATCGAAAAACAGAGGAAGGCTTTGTGAATACAAAAGGGATCTGACCAAACTGCCTCCACCTGTGCAAGGCTTAAAGTCGTTGAGGGGCATGAAGCCTAAGGAAGGTGATACACCTGGACAAGAGCTGTGGGATTCAAATAGCATTCAGAAAATTGGAGAGATGACGCCCGTGCAAAGGATCTGTTACCTCAGCATCGAATACGATCATGATGCTCTGGATTACGAGCGGTTGTTCGTTCGCCCGCCGCCCCAGCGCACCCCGAAGGAGCAGCTTCGACGCTGGATCGTCGAAATACTTGCATTAAGATACGATATTAATTTCTCGGGACTCCGGGACGCTCTGGATTCCAAAACACCCAGCCCTGATGGAGGCATCAAGAAGAAGGATTGCCCTTCAGTTCTGAGCGACACAGAGCGAGCGCAGTTACGTCATTTATCAGCTATAATCGGCCACTTCCTCGAAAGCACTCGGAACGACGAAGCCAACAGCGGAGTACGTCGCAGCATCGCCATGCTTCATGCCCTGGTCTTCAAGCCCGCGAAAGACCTTAGTCTGGAGCCGAAACACGTCTTCCAATGGATTGGCTTGTACGTCGTCTTGACGCTTAAGTCAAAGAAAACACTGTGTAGTTTTTTCAAGACGTACCAGCATGACTTGCATGGCTTTGTTGTGCCGGGCGCAGTGATTAAGAAGATTGCTCCGAACGCGGATGTTCAGAGATTGCTTAGAAAGCATATCGATGCGTGGCCGGCGAGTTTCTCGTGGAGACGGAAGGTTGCTGTGTGGAGGGTAGAAAGTGAGTTTGTGGGGTTGGTGGAGGCTTGTGAGGGGTGGAAAGGTCTTGCTTCGGTAGAATGAAATCAGTCTGGTCTTTGTCTTCGTACGTGAGACACTGCAACGAAATTCGAGATGTCTTTAGACTTACAAATAGTCTAGGACATAGCAATTTAAGCTACACCCCCAGTATATATTGCGTAGACTTTGTCTGTCTAAAAGGTATCCCTTAACTTGCTCGAGCATCCAATCCCACTCAAGCAACTTTACAAACCGCATTCACAATCCACCAACATACAACATACTCCATACCTCAAACATGTGCGGTACCTTACTCACTCGCTATCTCGAATGCGGCCACTCATACCGGGAAAACTTCCTATGCGACGGCCAGCTCGAAACCGCTGCACCTTCTGATGCTTGTGAGTTCATCATACGTCCCGATGACATTGCCGATAGCATATGTTGGCATTGCAGCGAAATGGGCATAGAGCTTGAATTCCCGGAACCGATTCATGTTTCCAGCGACGCTGAGTCGAGTTCAGACTTGCCCACCTGGTCGTCGCCATCGCCTGCTGCTAGAGCTGCACAGAGTGCATCGCGTAATGTTCCTAGCGCACAGCCTGAGCCTGGGGTTGGCCGACAGAGAGGGGAGAAAAGGAGGTTTGAGGATGTTGATTATGGAGGTGGCGTAGAGGCGAGAAAGAAGAACGGGCAAGCCTGTGCTGTGAATGAAAAGCGTAAATTGGGTAAAGAGAATGGGAAGGGAGGTGGTTTGCATATACCGTTGGAACAGCTACCAGACACGTGCATCCCTAAGCACGCCGTTGTGTCAACGTCCTAATCGCATTACCTGAAGGCTGCTCGAAGCCCATTGCGTACAGCTCGATCCAGCCCACTTTCCTGACTTTCCCATTACGGCAACCGGCTCTGGCGCCTTCTCGAACTGAGCAACAGGAGGTGGAGCAAGAGGCGTAGCAAGGGAGCTGGTATGAGAATTAGAAAGTTGGTCAAGAGGTAGAGGAGGAGCCGCAGTAATGCAAGCTGGGGAAGCAGTGGGAGTACTATACGGTCGCCACAAAGGAGCACGGATATCCTAAGCTGTCAGCTGCTGCCTGATCAGGTGTAGGAATGTCAAACATCTATGCAGCACGTAATGACCAGATTAAAATCACGAGGCGCATGCAAATACAAATATGGAGAAGTTTGCAGCAAACCTCCTCCTCTGGCGCGATTGTTCTAGCTTGGAAACATTTGTACATGTCTACCACAATCAGTAATACACGAAGTATATATTTCTCGTTTCCGCCTCCTAGATCGGAAAGTTCAATCTCTCTGAACATCGCTAGTGGACATCGATACGATCTCAAACTTTCTCACCTACAACACCACACCCAGCAATGTGCCGTACTCACTTCACACATTATGCTTGTGCTCACGCCAAGCGCAATTTCTCATATTGCTCATCCCAGGAGCCCGGATCCCTACCATTTCATGCGTGTAGTCTCACAGTCGATATTGATGTCCATGTGCAAGTACGGTGTCCGTACTGCTTGCTTACCTACATTCCAAAGGGGACGAAAAGTGGCAAGAAAGGAGATGATGACGTTTCGAAAAAGGGCAAGAATCAGGCTGGAGGAGGAAAAGGCATTAGCAGTCTTACGTCTTATGTACAGAGTTAAGAGGAGTCAACGTACTAGTGTGCGACGTCATCAAAGTTTAGTGCAACTCAACATATCAGGGCTCTTGCATCTGCGCTGGTATATGTAGTTGCAGAGAAACGGTTGAAATAGTAAAGGCTAAGAATTCAATAGTCTGTAAGTGATTGTGGACTATTTTCGTCAGTCATCGTTCCAGGGTCGCTGCATCGCGACTGAACGTTCTAGGCCTAGCGCCACTGACGTATGCGATGGATCATGTATACCAACATCAACCATTCCAGCATAGCCATGGCCAGCAAAAACCAACCATCACGACTCCATCAGCATTCGAAAGTCAATCATGTCACCTGCCAAGAGTAGCAACTCGAAACCATCGCAAAAACCTGGCGTCGACGAAAAAGAGGTGAAGCATGAGTCGTCGAAAGCTGCAAACTCGGCGCTTGAAGCGCAGAAGAAAGCCAAGAGACTGAAAGACTCCGCAGCTGGAGCTGGTGATCCTGATGAGCGACAAAAGCTCATGGAGCAAGCCATGGATGCGCAGATCGAAGCAGAGTCGTTCGGAAAGACCGCCAAGTACATGCGCTCTGGCACGTTTCAGGGAATGGCTGTTGGCACTGGGTTGGGCGTTGCACCGGGCGCATCTCTTGGGGCTCTCACAGGCACTCTAGTAGGTGGCGTGAGCTCGACGATCTTAGGCGGATTGGGTGCTGGGATCGGGTCCGCAGCTGGATTCATGCATGGTCCGTTTGTGAATCTGGGAGAGATGGCCGGAAAGGGGATTAAGAAAGCCACCGGAATCAACAGCTGGGGATGGAAGGCGAGTCCGGAGCAGAAGAAAGTGCTCGAGAAGATGGTGGGCCAAGTCAACGAGCAGGATATGCCAAGTGAAGAGGAACTGGAACAGCTCGGAGGCGATGCGAAAGGCGAGAGCTGGGGGGACAGCGCGATAAGACTTGGCTCGTGGATGATGGGTGGTGGGGAAGGTAAGGGTCAAGAGATCGCCGCATCGGCTGCCAAAGAGGGCATGGGCCAAGTCTCCAAGGTTACTGGTTCGAGTAAGGATGACTCCGTTGAACAGAAAGATGCTTCGAAAAAAACCTCCACGTCGCAAGGCGGCGGTGGCCAGAAGAAGCCTCGCAAGTTGGAACGGAAGCAAAGCCAGGACCAAGCACACAAACAAGATGCGAAACCTGCACGTAAAAGCGCACCGAAATTAGAGAAGAGGTCAAACGGCAGCAGCAAAGAATCGAACGACAAGTCAAAAGATCAGGATATGAGCTCGAAGAACCGACAGCTACAATCCGACTTAGACAACGAAAGGAAGGAGAACCAAGCGCTGCGCGAGAAGGTCACCAATCTGGAGCAGAAGCTGAAAGAGAAAAGTTGAGAACGAAAAATGAAACTCGATCCATGGGGTTGTACAGAGATGCGGGATACAGCAGTGCCCTATGCTTGCCCGTTACGGACATATCCCAAATATTTGACAATTCGCGTTCCCCAAAAAAATCTCTATCATTCAATCCGAGTCGTTAACATGTGCCATCGGAAACACTGCGCCTACTCGCTTCAGAAGCCTCTTGCATCTGCTCTTATCTTCCCTATCCGAAGTCATCTTCGCCATCTCCTGTATTGGAACCATTGCAGCCTAGGTTGGCACAGTGTGCTAGAGACAACAAGGGATTTGGGTGCCGATTGCGTACTTATGCCACATAATTAGAAAGTCTCCCCAGCGCTGCAAGTTGTTCGCAGTTTGGTCACGGGTGTAGGATCTTCGTGGGGACAGACTAGTGACCATTATGGATTTACCTCAATACAACTACAGTTGGCACTCGAATCCCCATGTCGACCCCAGTGGACCTTGATGTGCAAGATCAAAACATCGAGCGACCAGTCTTTACCTCTACCGGCAGGCCTGCCCCTTTCAGCCCCTTCTTCACGAGTTCCGGCAGAATCAGATCAGTACCTATATACAGTCTCGTCAGAAGCGATGGGAACTTGAGGATGTCAGACTTACCGGGAGGTCCAATAAGGGAAATCGCAATTGGAAGAGGCTCTTCTCGCTCTGACACAATGGACTGGTACGGGATGTCACCCACTAGTAATAGTCAGAAACAGATCATGCCTCTAGTCAACGAAGCAACATACCAGGTGCCGTAACCTCTGGAGCTCGCATGATCGGCGGCATGTGCAGTGGATTGAAACCACTCAATAGTGAGTATGGCCTCGATCATGTTAGCTATGATGACAACAATGATGCATCAGAAACGTACGGGAGTGGGGAGTCACGATAATTCGGCTGACCACTCTCGATAGGCAGAACCATCACTTTGATGGAACCTTGAGAGCCGGCATCGAAGACCCGCTTGAGAAGCCATGCGGCATACACTTGGCATCGACGAAGGCATTCATCGCGTTCAGCCTTGGAAATGGTTTTAGCGACAACCCTGTGACAGAAATGTCAGTCATGCTCAAAGCGTTACCGAAGATGCATCCTTCGAAAGCATCTTACCATTGCCAGCGCAAGGCCCTGTGGACGAAGGGTGGCTTCCCATGTTTCTTCTTGTACTCGCTTCGGAAGTCTGCCAGATTGTGGTACTGATCATAGTAGAATGGGTAGATGCCAGCCTGAGAGTGTGAGCATGCGCGTGTCGTGAGTCGTATCGCTTCAAATTACAGTGTCAAGGTATTTTGCAATACCATCGTGCTCTTCGCCATCCGGGCGATCTTCCTTCCAGAGCTGGGCAAGACATATCTTTGTTCGTTTCGTTTGCAATGCAAGCTCAAGGCCGGTAACGAACTTCTCTATCAAGTGAGATTGGGCGGGGTTCGATGTTGGAAGAAAGTCCACTGGATATAGTATCTCTACTCGAGTCTGAAGGCGTCAGTATTGGACAAATGTCGAGAGGAATGGCGATCACACCTTGGATGGCTTTCGAAGTAACGGAGATTCACCGTACCATGCGGAGATGAAATGAGGGAACTTTGAGATATCTCGACCGAAGAATACGGGCATATCAAACTCACTGCCGTCGGCGAATTAGCATGCAAGCGCATATGTGCTAGATCCAAGTAAAGAACCCACGGGAAGAAAGCCACGACTCCGTTGGTGTCCATGATACCGGTAGATGGACGAATCGAGAAACAACCATTGTACGACGCAGGTTTTCGGCCGCTCCCATTCGCTAAAGCTCGTCAATCTAGGCTCGATACAGGAGAATCGGGTGGACGCTTAAACATACTGTCAGATCCGATCGAGAAGTCGAGCCAGTCATACGAGCTGATACCTGCAGCACTCGCATGGCTGCTCCCGGACGGCACTTGGTACCCATCCGCTCGTGGATTGAAAGGGGCTGTGAACTCAACACACTCCAACGGTTCCTCTCGCATGATCATGGCTTGGAGCTTGACCTTGCCCACGATTATGGCTCCGGCTTTCAGGAACGTCTCCACACATGCTGCATGCTTCTCTTTTCGCGGATACAGATCCATCCATGCGCGATTGCATAGCGTGGTCTTGTGACCTGCGATGTCGATGCTGTCCTTGACACTGATACGAATACCGTCGAGGGGACGCGATGGGGAGGGGTTAAAGTAGCAGCGAGAAGGGACAATGACCTTTTTGTTGAGGCCAGACTGCGAGTCTTCGATCGAGACTAGAGTGGATGTATGTCAGCCGCATTCGCAATTTGGATCTGGGGTACTTATTCGCTTCCAGGCTCCTGCGCGGGTTTGAATGCCGTCATGAAGCACGCATTAGAGTCATGATAGATCCTCCAAGGCTGCCAGGTCTTCCCATTCATAGCCACGTAAGGACCGGAAGGAACCTTTGCGCTCGAATGACAGGGTATAAATGCCACATTCTTCATCCCCCACGACTCAAGCTCATTACCAGCCCCAGCCTCACGGTAGAGCTCTTCCTTGCTTGCGCCATAGAAAACAAAGTTCTCGAAGAAAGCGGCCTGGAACACGTCGTCGTGGTCGAGGCGACGAGAACGAAATTCGCGGAGTGCGGACCTGGTAATGGCCTGGCCTGGAGTGACGCTATAAGCGAGAATCAAAGTCGGTGTATGCGCTGCGAGTGCGCTGTGGTTGAGAAAGTTCTTCCGTGAGAGTTAGCGGTGAGAGCTCGACGAGAGGCTCGTACAAGCGCAAGAAAGATGCCATAGGCAGACGCCGGGAGGGGGAAAAATCGTGAAATGAAACAGAGTACAACCTTCCCATTTGGAACCAGGTAGTACTGGACATCGCCGACAGAGATCTTGTGCTCTGATTTCTTGATTACAGAACTGCTAGACCGCACAGCTTCCTGTGAGGTGGCCTTGCGCAAAGTCATGGCTGGTGTATATGGAATGAGGATGCGAATTGTTGGAGAATCCCAAAGAGGAAGTGGAGTCAATCGTGAGAAATAGCTTGGCACCCACGCGGGACGCTTCAGTATGTGAGAACGAACGTCATTTCCGAGCCGTGTCGTTTGTTAGTGTAACGTTGACAGTGGTACGGACATTTCGTGACCGCCATCGGGCCGTGCTTTCACCCCAGAAGCATTCGACATATCTCGGCCGAGAACGTATCACTACCCTACATCGAGCCTCTCAATAAAGAACCATGTGAAAGAGTGGACTACTACAACATATAGTTTCCCTGAGAGCACAATCTAAAAATACATCTAGTAAAAGTTCATCTAGTCCGCGTAATGAAGACTATCGTGCGCTCCAAATATAAGTCTCACATCTGCAGACAGTCAAGACATAGTCCGGAACATGCATGCCTCCATATGAATTTATTCTAGTGTGTATAAGAATCATCATTCTTGCATTCTCTGTAAAGCATTGTCTAGAAAAGAATACCAAAGCGTGCAATTAGTTATGAACATTGAAAACAATCCGACATGCCTAAAATGAGATGTGGTAGTTTGCGTCCAAGATAAAGTTGACTATATCTCTACTAATGCGAAAAGCTGATTCTTCTTGTTTAGTACAGATTCGCTTCAGTCAACCAAGAAATATCTATCATGCTTGAACTACACAATCCTATTATGTCTATATAAACTCTCTGGTCGTTCTCGCTCTATCCCATATACCAAGTTTTAACCGATAAAGGATTCAAAAATTGGCCCTACGTCGCTTCATGTGTTGCAGCGATCAAAAAACGCCTTCCAGCTGGTGCATGGACTTTGGCATTCGCGCAATCCTCAAAATCCATAGTCGCCCGGATTATGAAGGAAGCTGTTCCTTCTACTACGAGATCTAAAGAAGACATATATTCGATGATTTGTGAAACATGAATGTAAACTGGGTTACTGTCTGTACATGTACAAGGTCCTTCACAGTACTTTTTCTCGAAGAAACTACTGGAAACTGTACCAAGAGTACTCGTATGTGTTGTAGAGTCCAAAAGCGTAAACATACACGGTATGCGAACTCCTGCCTGAGACCGAGTTTTAGATGAGTACATATGCAGATGACGTTAGAATGACGAAGCGTCCAATTGCCTCCACACGAAATAACATTGCGGACATATGGTTGCTTTTGCAGCGTAGCGATCATACGCCCTGAAAAACAATGTTTTTGTCCGCATATGCTCGGGCCCCATCTGAAGGCAAAGACTTGAAAACCTATGTTATGCATATGGATCCCGCCTACTACTCGTGTATTATCTTCCTTGCAGACTGTCTCTTGGAAGATATTGAAATTCCACATCATGGAGACGTATGTGCTGCTGTGGGAACCAAAAACTTTCCTAGCCCTTACTCATGGGCCGAAGACTTTGGACGCTCGCGCCAAAAAACAAAATACCAAAGCTCGTGAGCGAGAATTGGTTATGCGGAACGGACATGCACTGTCTATATGGAAAGACTGGATATCACGATGATGATCGTTAGTGTTCATTGAAAAGTTGTGCTCACGGAGAACCAGAGTAGCTGGAAAGGCGTATATATACCGTCCTATTACACCTACACCTTTCTCTCCAGAATGTCCACCCCGTCTTGACAGACTTAAAACTATCAATGTTACACCGATATGTGAAGTGGAGACTGGAAAATAAAGAGTGGAACTTCATGGGTAGACGGCTCTGGAGAAGCATTCTCAAAAAGATAATAGGGCAGAGACGTTCTTGAAACAAGTGACGTATTACGCGACTCGAACGATACAAAATGCAAGGATTGCGGGATGCTAATGATGAACATCGAGAACCTAGACGAGTAAAGAAACAATTCAATTTTAGAAGAAGAGGAGCAACATATCTAGATACCCCGACTGCGACTGGGTATATACATCCTTCCTGCTATCCGCACGAATTCATGTTCAGAGCAAGATTTCTACAACGTTGACAGCGTATTTTCATGAGTTGTGTTGCAGGTACTCATAATACGGATCGAGAGGTACATGGGCTTGGGCGTGAGATATTTGTTCTAGATTTGGAAGGAGCAGAGCAGATGAGTTAAACCACGTGTGTTAGGCGGGGACCGAAACAGAGTCCAAAAATTGTACTGCGGATCATCACCACGAACCGCGGTGATCATCATAATTGAACATCTCCAATCATGCATAAAGGACTGCGTGTGTTACGAAGCACGGACGAGCTAGAACTGCAAATCCATATATAATTCCTCCCTATTGCACTTGCATCCTTCTTCCTCACAGCCTTTATTTATGAGGGATACACTAAAACGTTGAGCATTCGGCGACGATGTCTCGCGGGGACTCAAGAGTCTTGCTGAGCCCCACATGAACTGGTAGGTTGGGGCATTTTCTAAAAACCACTCGGACCCGGCGATCATGAGAAGACTTCTCTGTATCCAAGAGTGATTTACGAAAAATTAGCTATATAGTCGTGTACCACTCGATATAATGATACCAACCTGAGGTGACAAGCAAGCAGTGATCATTATCACACAAAGAAAAGCAGAAGAAGCAGACTTTGGAACCTAATGTTCAGCACTTGAGACGACCTCTGCATTTCGCGTATCGATGGAGTATATAACGCCTACTTCCAGCACAGAACGCATATTCCTTCACGGTAAAGTCCCTTGGGTCTTCTAAAGCAAACGGTACCAAAACTCATGTGTTGTGGGGATCAAAAAGATAAATTCGAAGCCAAAAAGGTGTCGCGAGTATCGACGAGCATCTCAAAAGATGTCGAAGAACGAGCTCATGAAGATGTGGTCTTCCACGTCAAGCGTGAGCATTACCAGCACGACTGAACAGTGCAGAATCTGGGCTACTCGAATGCTATGCGGTCGTAGACGATGATGACCTGCACTTCGAAGCCTTTTTATGATGGGTGACTTTGGGGTTTGAGCACTCGGGCGGTTCCATTGAGCTAGGACTGTATATAAACCCCACCTACTTCTGGAATTAAGCTCCCTTCTTCTTTACACCAACGTTCTCTGGGAACGTACTTAAAAGCAGACCGTATTACACTTCATTGCTAGTGTGACTAGAAAATTCAAAGCAAGATGAACACGATGTATGTGAGAACCAAAAACCAACAGTTCATCGCTGTCATGAAGGAACGCGGAATTTGCGCTAAGCTACTTGAAACTATGCCCAGATTCTAAGATGACACTTCTGTAGACACTGAAGTCATGGTGACAGCCATCATTTCCAGACAGGGAAAGTCGCTCAAACAGCACCTCGAAACTTATATAGAAACTTCTGTCAGCTTTACCGACTTCATATCACGCAGACTGTGTATATAAATCCCCTCTCCTATCCTTGTGCTTCTCCTCTCTACAACATCATTGCATGAAGAACACTAAAAAGTTCTGCTGCAACACGACATGTGCTCCGGCAAACCGAACTGGTGCGATGTTATGAGCTCTCGGCCTTGCTTCGACCCTAAAAAGCCATCAGTACAGGGCTATGAGACTGTGAAACTCCATCGACTCGGTGTACAGAATTCCTTGTTTCGTGCACGCTGGTTATACTATACTTTGATAGTGATGAGCATCACTACACACAATTACAACTTCGAAGTATTTGCAGTCACATGTATACGTTAGAGATTAGAGAAAGCCGACTGAAAGCACAAGCTACACACCAGACACGAACCACCTTCCAGCCCGCAAAACCACGTATATTAGACCCCCTCACTATCCACCCACCTTCCTCCGTCTTTCTTCACAATACCGCTACTAGGACTGATAAAAAAAAAAACAGAAACTACCAGTGCATATGTGCTGTGGCACCCAAAACATACAGTCACCCCAGTATGAGCTGCGGGCCGTAAAAAGAGGGGAGTTCAAACATCATGAGCTGCCGTTCTGCGCGCGGAGACCAGACATGCTTTACTCGTATGTACAACGCGAATTCGTCGCCTTCTCAAAACACCGAGGAGGACGTAGATGAGAAGAGCGTACGGCATCGTGATCATCATTATCATCGTCATCCTCCTCCTCCTCCTCTTCCATCTCCATACAAGCACGTACACAAAATCACCCACTCATGGGAAGAACCAGAACTAGAGTATTGAATGTTTTTCGAAAGATGCATTTAGATGAACTTCAGATGAACACAGAGATACATGCACATGAGCCCAGGTGCCAAATGCCAAACCCGCACCACCACCGCTACCGCAAAGCAAAATATACAAGAAAGGCAATCCAAAACCATGCCGCTAAGCCAGAAAGCACACCATGAACCCTCATCAAGTTCATGAACACGTTCTACACATACCCGCCTGCCCCTCTACCATCCCGCCCTCTTGATCCGTAATCCATCTCCATCCCAATGCTTTTCTTCCCGTGTCTCTTCCTCATCAAAGCGCAACAAAGCCCGCGACCAACACCGCAATAATCAGACTACCCAACGTACTAGCCCCAAGCCTCACTCCCGCGCCATGAATCCCCAGGACCTCATCCTGAATCCCAAACGTTACATTCTGCATTATACTCTGATTCAAGCACTGCCCACTCGCGATATCCAGGCCCATTAGATCATCCGGGACGTGGAAGAACATGTAGCTCTTATTATTCAGGCCCTCAAATCCGCTCGTATCGTACGGGAACTTGTCGCTGGGGTCGGTGGACGAGGTATTCCGGAGGAAGATGCACTGGACTTGGTTCGGGAAGTCGTGCGCGAGCTGCGGGTAGTCTTTCATGACGTCCGAGTTGGAGGTGTCGGCGATGAGCACGAATTTGCGCGTCGGGAAGGTCGCGAAGATCTTGCGGAGGAGGAAGTCGCGGATTGCGAGGGTGGCGCTTACATCGGAGAAGTTGAGGGGCCGCTGGGAGGGAGGTTAGCTAAGGAGTTACGAGGGAAAGAGAGGATGTGCTTACAGTGTCAAACGAACCGCCTGGGTACGTCTTGTAGATAAAGTCCATGTAGTTGCGCGTAGCCTGCTCGGGGGTCGTGGTGAGGTAGTGGAAATGCGTGTCATTAGGGAGTGTCCGTGACCAGTTGGCGTAGATATCCGGCATGTTCATCCAGGGTGTGAAGTCGCGGGCGAAAGAATTGAGCAGACCTTCCTTCGGGTCGTAGATCTTGGTAACTCGTAGGATGTCGTCAATGTCGGAGATGAAGGTAATGCCCGTAGATGGTACCAGGAAGGCAGTCGCGTTGCCGGTGTCGGTGCCGTCGGTGTAGACGTTTATTCGCTGAACATTGTTCGTCTCGTTGCCCTTCAATAGTGTGCCGTTGGTGAAGTTCTTGATCTGGACGAACGCATCATAGTCACCCTCTACGGTAGTCTCGAAGGGGAACGTAACATTCTCGTAACCGGACGGTGGGGTGACCGAGTTGCCGCCTCCCGGCTCGCCGTCCGCACCCTGCAACGGAGCAGGTGCGAGGCGGAAAGAGACATTCTGGTTGGCTTGCTGCACGACGAAGATGGACCTTGTGAGGTTCCTGGCATTTTCCTGCTGCTCAGCAGGCAGCTTGTCGATACTGGTGCCAAACAAGAACTTGTTGGCGAGGTCGTCAATCTTGGACTGCGAAATGTTGGGCAACTTGTAAACGTTGCCGTGGAAGCGCACATTCCACCCTTGATCTGTCCAGTTCGCATAGGGAGGTATGTTCAGGACTTGGGTGGGGGTAGCCTTCAGATCGTCGTCGTTGATACCCAGCGAAGACTTGACTGCGTCCCCTGTGGGAAAGTCCTGGAAATAATTCGGAATACCAGAGATAACGTATGACGGTAGATCGGTCCCTAGAATGCTTCCGAGCGAGTGGAGCACGTTGTCCGCCCCGCTAGCAATGTCTGATATCAAGTTCCGTTTCTCCATGTAGTTTCGCTTATTGAGGTAGCTGTATTTGCCATCGAACTGGACTGCGGCGGGCGTGATAATGGGGGCTCGCACTTCGACTGGTGCAGGGGCTGCGGTAGGGTCTGGAATAGCTATCGCATCGACGATCGCGAGCATGGCGCTCCCCAGCAGCAGCAATCGCTGCGCCGCTGCTCCGTACATGATGTTTGTTGTGGCCGGCAGCAAGAAATGTGGCGGTTCCAGTGACAAATGGCAACCTGATCTGGGGAACTCCTAGAAAAGTCTATAATATGCGTCCGGAGGGGCGCGGAAGATGTTGGAGAAGCGACAGACGTGAGGAAAAGGAGGACGTGAACGCAAGAGACAGGTAATCAATGTCAGGTCGTGTTGTTGTACTGCCCAGTTTCAGGTGGATTGCGCGACAAAGCTGCAGGAACAGGGGCCCGTGATGTCAGCCCCCAGTTGGCTCAAACCAATGTGGCACCGCGGGCTTGGACACCGGCATCGGGCTAAACCGATCGTGAGATAGCCCCATTAGCGGCGATCACTGTTTAGGAATCTGTTTGGGTTCAGCTTTCGCATCCTTCATCCTCCTTGAATATCGAGGGCTTGGGGGCACCGAATATTGTGTAGCTTGTCAAGATTATTATCTCGGTCTGACAGTAAGTCTCTGCGATGTAATCGCCATCAACGTTGGATAGGACAGTAACCTCGCACATGCACGCACGGAAAATGTCCACGTGCCACTATTCGCAATCTCGAAAGTGAATACATTAGATCTTGCATACAAGATCGGACAGAGCCCAAGGTATCACTAGCCCCCTACCTACGCATAACAATCCTTCTCGCAACCCAGCCCACCTTCCTCCAAGATATGTCCTTCCTCGCTCAGCCCTTCCCAAAGCGATCCAAGAAAGCTAGATGCTTCTCCTTCCTGAACCGCGGATCATCCGGCTCATCATCCTCATCCTCCTCAGTCTCCTCCTTGGCCTCCTGCTCCTCCTTCTCCCTTTCCTTCTCCTTTTCCAGCTCCGCTGCCTGCAACGCGTCAGCCTCAGCCTTCAACCGCAAGGCCGCCGCAATAGCTTTCTCCTCCTCCTCCCTCTTCTTCTTCGCCTTCTCTCTATCCGCCGCAAGAGATTTGGCATACTCATCCTGCTGCTTAGCTCGCAGAGTAGCTATTTTGCGAGACTGTTCTCGCGGGTCGGTGGGTGGGGGAGACGTACCTTGGGCAGGAGCTTGCGAAGCAAGTTGATGTCGTGACGACGCAGGCGGGTCTGCACCGGGTGGAGATGCGGATGGGTTCACTATGCTGGGAGATGGTGGGATGACGATTGAGGCTGGAGTAGCTGCACGCTGAGTGGGAGTTGCTCGCTGAGTGGGAGTTGCTCGCTGAGTGGGAATGGCTGTATGCTGCGTCGGAGTGGCTGTATGCTGCGTCGGAGTGGCTGCACGCTGAGTTGGAGTGGCTGCACGCTGAGTTGGAGTTCCTGAGCGCTGAGTTGGAGTTCCTGAGCGCTGGGTTGGAGTTCCTGAGCGCTGAGTGGGAGTAGCCGAACGCTGAGTAGGAGGCGCTGCATGCTGAGTGGGAGTAGCTGCGCGCTGAGTAGGAGTTGCTCGCTGAGTGGGAGTCGCTCGCTGAGTTGGAGTCGCTCGCTGGGTCGGAGTTCCTGACCGCTGAGTCGGAGTACCTGACCGCTGAGTTGGAGCTCTCTCAGTCTGGGCAGAAGATGAGCCTCGAGTTGTGGAAGCAGCGGGTGGTGCAGGCAGCTGTGGTGTGGAAGAAACAGTCTGCGCACGACCAGTCTGAGGTCCCCTCGACGAGACTCCGCCTCCAAGATTCATATCTGCCATCCCCCTCGAGATACTTTGCTGAGCCCGATAACTCGACTGACTCTGTGAATAGAAGCTCTGGCTCTGCCTTGGTTGACTGGGACCCGCTGCACCAGCCGCCATCCCGGGATGCTGCTGCCACGTATCTTCCGCCGCTGCAAGGTTATTGGTGAACGCATGGTAATCTCGCTGGCTTCGCATAAGCACCTGCTGCATGATGCTCTGGTCGTCTTTGTCGGACACGGCTCCAGCTGCGATCTGCGAGGAGTGGAATTCTTGCATGGATTGTTGTAGCATGCGGTTCATCTGCGCTTCTTCGTCGTCCGGAGTCTGGAAGTATCCCGTAGGAGCTTGCTCTTTGGAGGCTGCGAGAGCGGCAGCAAGATCGTCGTCGAAGGATGATTCGGCATGCTGGTTGTGTGCGTCCTGGGAGGCTGCGAGAGCAGCAGCGAGATCGTCGTCGAAGGATGACTCGGCGTGCTGTTCGTGTGTATCCCGGGAGGCGGCGAGCACGGCAGCAAGATCATCGTCGAAAGATGATTCAGCGTGCTGTTCGTGTGCCTCCCGAGAAGTGGCGAGAGCGGCAGCAAGATCGTTATCGAAGGACGATTCCGCGTGCTGTTCGTGTCCTTCCCGGGAGATGGCGAGCGCGTCCTGTCTGTCTTCTTCGTCCAGTCTTTCCTCAAATTCCAGGCGATCAATGGCTTCCTCAACGGGCTCGAATTCGTCTTCGTCGTCAAATGGGTGGTTGTAGTACATCTTGGACTTTGATTCAGGGTCTGCTGCTGTGGTGGTGTCTTTGACGGCGATGGCTGGAGTTGGTTGCCGGATGCGTTGAGCAGAGCGTGTAGAAAAGGAGATGTCGATGTCAATGTTGACGCTGGTTTTCCTGGAAGCCATGGCGGAGTGGGCGCGGAATTAAATATGTACGTGGAAGTGTGGACTTGAAAGACCTATGTGTATGCTGCGGCAAACTGGCTTATAACGCTGACAATTGAGTGGCGAGGTTGCTTGACTTCACATCTTGACGCAAACACTGGTGACTGAATTTACTTGATAGTTTCATTTTCTGGCCTGTGGTGTGCTTCACTCCCTTCATGTTTGCGTGGTCGTGAGTGTAACTATGGGATATTGAATGGTTGGCGTGATACGTGATGAACTGGCAGAATGTGAAGTATAGCACAATGACCCTGGCGAGTACGTTTTCTTGGGAAGCCGAGTGAAGTAGAAGTGAGTGTCTGACAGGAAATGGTGGTACTTGCAAGAATCCTTGAACCTGACACCCAAACCTTTCAAGGCTGACTACCCCAAATGGTCACGCTCACTGGGCCCTCCGTGGCGTACATCCCGGTCAACCAGTGCTTGTACTCACACTTCAATGCTTTTGGTCGTGTCTAGAAGAGTTTTCGTCTGATCTCCGAGTCTTCGTGATGTCCCGGAATCTGTACGTTGAGCGAACTAAACCTGAAGCAATACAGAGTATAGAGAGGCTCATAGAGTTGTACATAGCTATGCTGGTCAAGCCTTTTGTTCCGGCTGCAAGTATTTGTGCTGATAGTCGTTACACAATCGTGGAATAAATTCTGTATCTTGTTTTATTTTCTTAGGATACGAAGAATTGGGTATGAAATACTCCCTGCCTACTAGCTACGAAAGAAGGGATAGATTCTGCATATATCCTGTTTTTATGGCTCGAACATGGAGCTTGCATTGGCTGTGCCAAAGTGCCGTCTCGGTGACTGCTCGCTTTTCGAAATCCTAGGAGCTCTCAGCGATCGACTGTCCCCAGAATATCCCTTACGGCAATGCATTGATGAAGCTTCCACGAGCTTTGAGGGATTCAGCACAGCTAGATGTATGATAATACTTCCTTTTAACGGAGATTGTCTGGTGTTGGATTGACTCGAGGACTGGAGGAGTTGATGTGGGAGGAGTGAGAAACCGCCATGCGCTGATTGGCTAGCCATTCGCGACTGTTCTTGGCAGCCGACGTCGACATGTTCAATGTTCGTCGCCGTCAACATCATCACCGAGCAAACGCACCCACAATGGCCTCGAAGCTGACCCCGTTTGCCTTCCGAGGCACTTCTTGGACCCTTCGCCAGCTTCAGAAGACCCAATGGCGGTCCCTCAGTGCCACAGCGGTGCGGCGGAGCGACACTCTCATGGTTGTAAGTACCTCCCTCTCCTCTCGTCTTGCGCTGCTGATATGAGAGACAGCACCGGAACACAGATGTCAACAATCCCTCAATACCCTTCAAGTTCACCGCGCAAAATGAGGAGCTCATCAAGGAGATCCTCTCTCGATATCCCTCGCAGTACAAGAAGGCGGCCGTGATGCCGATACTCGACCTCGGACAGCGGCAGCACGGATTCACGAGCATCAGCGTCATGAACGAGGTCGCGCGGCTATTGGAGATGCCGCCGATGCGCGTGTATGAGGTGGCCACATTCTACACCATGTACAACCGGACGCCAGTCGGACGCTTCCACGTCCAGGTCTGCACAACGGTTCGTGAGACTGGGAAACTGTGGGGAAACGTACGCTGACTGCAACCAGACACCCTGCATGTTGCGCGACAGCGATGCAGTCACAAAGGCCTGCTTCGACCACCTGGGCATCCACTACGGTCAGACGACAAAGGACGGCATCTTCACCCTGACTGAAGTCGAGTGCCTCGGCGCCTGCGCAAATGCTCCCATGGTTCAGATCAACGACGATTACTACGAAGATCTCACTTACGATACGACCGTCGCGCTCCTCAAAGCGCTCCAGTACGCCGCGGAAGCCACGGGCGCCAAACCTGGTGAGGTTGGTCTTGCTGGGGAAGGCGGAAAGGGCGCTGTAACGGGCGAAGACCGAAACGTCAAGAGTGGAAGCGAGATCAATGAACAGGGACGACAATACAACGCTGGAGGCGTCAAGGTACCTACACCAGGTCCTTTGAGTGGAAGGAAAAGCTGTGAGCCCGCACGGGGCTTGACTACGCTGACAGGCGAGCCCTGGGGAAACGAGACGTTGCGGAAGGACGGTGCTCTGTGATCTTGTAAATATGTATGTATATTCGAAGCTTCTTTTCCGTCAACCCGTAGAGCAGCTCACGGACGTTCAAGCAACAATGTAGAATGCTCACTATCGAGCTCTAAAACTGACAGGCGTGTTGGTCTATCACTACTAGCCTATGAAACAGCACCCCTTCTCATCTCCCATAGAAAGTCTGTGGCGCCGGTACCTCTAGAGCTGTTTTCGAGACGGGGACTGCAAAGTCATTCCCGCACCGCATTTCCTGTACATGATAGACATGGCAAGTGAACATATCAACCCAAGCCCCAATCACTTGGAGGAGAGAGGGTAGGGGTAAGAGTTGCTGTCTCTAGGAGTTGTTCCTCTGGCATTGCGAGTATACGTCTTACCTTTGCTCACCGTTTTCTCCGAACTGGAGCTCTTGTTTGAATCCTCTTTCACCGTGGCAACCCCACTTACCGCCTTGATGACCGCCGAGAGTGAAAGATGATTTGGCCGCCGCTCCTGCCACCTATAAAATACCCTACTTTCACTTCTCCCCCGCAATCTCTTCCTCCCCACTTCCCACAACAACCTCTTCCTCGAATTTCTGTGGTCCACTACCTCTTTTCTTTGGCTTCACGGCCTGTCTTCTTCTACACTCTGATCATTACTCGACTACCTGCGTGACTATCCACGGTTGGTCTCACTCACCATGAGGCTTGCTACGCTCATTACGAGCGTCGTGCTGGCGCTTGCTGGCACGGCACTGTGTGAACCGATTGCAGTTGCAGGTAAGAGGAGTCCGACTTGCGGTGCACAAGATGTTTCTAATAGCTCTCTAGGGTCTGAGTATGTCGCTGTACGAGGTTCTTCTGAGCGTCCGACCGGCTCCGGCTGCGGCGGATGCATATCCACTCTCCACAAGGAGTGCGGTCAGGTATGCCTGGAGCCGCCTAATTGTCGGAATAATGTGCTAAGAAACGCTCAGCACCCTTCTGAAGGTTGTCTCTCCAACAGCTGCAAGGCACACAAGAACATCTGTTCTTATTGTCGCCCTTGCAACGGCAAACTCGATGGTCGAAACGACCAAGACGCGGAAGGTTCGTCGCTGGAACCATATTTTACGAATCAGTAGGCTGATGCCACTATAGTGACCGCGAAGGTCTGCCCCGTATGTTCAGACATTCTCGCAAAAGCATGCGAACCAGTAAGTTATGCCCCACTTATCTAAGCATCCCTTCATCATCCAACGAGCTTAAAAGAACTGGAGCCGTACATGTGTACGTGACACCTGCAAGGCGAACAAGGACGTCTGCACAGGTTGTTACGATTGTCACCTCCCAAAGAAGTCCGGCGGGGTTGCTGAACGCGAGGTCGCCATGAACTGCATTAACTGCAACGCAGCTGCGTCGCAGTGTCAGTCTTTTGTCAGTCTTCCTCCAATCTTTACGGAGACAATCACACGCTAACCATGCCACAGGCCGATCCCAACAAGAAGTGGCAATGCATCGACCGCGTCTGCGAGAAGAACCGACATTCGTGCGCCGGCTGCTCGATGTGTTCTCATCATGAAGCTATCTCGAAACGCGAGGAAGACGTCCCATGCTCAAAATGCGACTGGAAAGAGACGTGTGCATCAGTAGGTTTCCCTGTCTTGACCAGATTTCACAACTAACA
The DNA here is from genome assembly GCA_010405375.1 of Lophiostoma macrostomum CBS 122681. NCBI lineage: Eukaryota > Fungi > Ascomycota > Dothideomycetes > Pleosporales > Lophiostomataceae > Lophiostoma > Lophiostoma macrostomum. Next base: position 108,471 of record MU004381.1, on the reverse strand, counting down.
TCTCCAAGCTCACTGGCAAGGATCAGACCCGTTGCGAGAACATAGTGTGTTCTAGAAACGAAGCAAAATGCAATCAGTGCCCAGGCTGGCAAAAGTGCAACGAGGGGTGGCAAGCGAATACTCTCCGCTCCTACCAGCCTCCCCCTTCCGATAATGAAACTCTTTCATGGGATTGCATGACCTGCCTCGTGCGTATGTACACTTGCGCAAATGTAAGCCGACCTGGATCCTTCTCAGTGCTGCTACTAACGTCTACTAGAAACACGGTAAAGAGGAACAGGATTGTATCAACTCCAACTGTCTGGAAATGGGACCAGATATTGACAAGTGCTGGGACTGCAAGATCGAACAATTTGACAAGTGCCCCAACAAACCTATCCAGCCTATTATCCAAACCCGCGAAGAGCTTCTGGACGGCAACACCGACACCGATGCTTGCACCGAGTGCGACTGGAAGTTGAGGCAATGCCGAGTGGTATGTTGAGCCGAGTACGTTTCAGTTCAATTATTGACCTTTACCAGACCGATGACCCTGTCCGCTGCGTCAAGCAAGTATGCGCCATCAACTCCTCAAAATGCAAGCAATGCCCGTTCTCCGCGGAATGCAAAACCCTTGCCCCATCTCTACAGCGCGACGTCCTGGAGTCGCTTGACAGCCGTGAGGCTAACAGTGACTGCAAACTATGTCGGAGGAAGATGCAGTACTGCGACCACCTGGTAACCTTTCCACCATATGTCAATCTAATATGCGCTAACTCTGCATAGCCCACGGACAATCAGCGCAAGTTGTGTAAGGCTGCCGAGTGTGGTAATGAGCGATCCCCCTGTCGGGGCTGCGGCGTATGCAATCCCTCTCGAGCCGATCCCATCGAGGCACACGATACTCCTGATCGTCGTGATAATTGCGGCTATTGCCAAGAACGCCTGAGGCGGTGCTCACCTCTGGTAAGCAGAGTACCCCATACTACGAAACGCAGCTAACTCGCATCTAGCACGGCGACCAACGTAAGGGGTGCATTGCGAACACCTGCGCGCACGCACCCGGTTGCAGTAGCTGTGGCGAGTGCAAGTGAAGGAAAGAGAGCGCATAGGTGACCTACTCATAGGTCAGGAAGGTTGATGTGAAAGAGGAAGAGACGTGTGTAGTAGCTCTCTAGGGAGACAATATTCCGAGTAAAGTTTTGTTCGTGCGGGGATACATACTCAAGACAGATCGACAATGGATACTCTATAAAGAATTGTTCTTGTATTGTGATGCTCAACTACAGGCATTGGCTCCAGTTCTCAAACACTACTCTCCCCCTCTCTAGCTTGTATTGGAGAGCTGTACGGAATCATGATGGCGGCCTCCAGGGCTGGAGTGAATGTACGAACACGTGAGCGAATGCCAAGGCCGGCGGGCGTCCGTAAATACCTCCAAATGCTATCCTAGGTCAACCGATCATGTTGAAAGTCCTCAGCAACACCAACCTCCCACCTGCCACAAGCGACCGACTGAAAATATCCAAAAACTTACTTCCTGACCTGGACCTCGTCTTCATGGCGACCAATGAAGACGCCGACACCAGCACCCCGGCAATCCGCTTCAAACGCCGCAAACTGCTCCATCCCAAGCGCGCCCCAATCCCCGACGCCGATGCGCCTTTTGATGCCGCTTCCCCGCCGATAACACCTACCTCTGTAGACAACCTGAGCGTGCAGGTACCAAGCGAGATACTCGATGAGGCGGCGCCGAATCTCAGAGAGATACTACGCCTGCGCAAAAGGCCGCAGGATCGATATCGCGATGCGGCACGGAAGGCTGCAGAGAGGAGAAATGAGATCGTGCTCAGAGAAGGAGGGGCAGTTGATGGGGTTGGAGCGGAGGGAGTGGAGGGAGCAAGGGCCGGGAATCAATACTCGGGGCGCTTTGTTGCGCAGACGGGGCAGATTGTAGACGTGGACGATGCGCAGATGTGAGTTCGCAATCCCCAGTCTTAACATCTTGCACAAGTATACTCTCCTTCTCATGTGTGGTTTTCGGTCGAGGTACAGCGGCTAATCCATCAGGGCGAAATTTGTAGAAGCGCGATTGGCTGAGCAGAATCATCGTTTATACGGCTGGCCCATACCGAAACATCTCGAGCCCTTCGTAGCAAAACTCACACCTGCGCAACAGTCTGCAGCGGATACAGCCTCGCTCTCTCTGGGCTCCGAACGACTGGATGGAGGTTTGAGAGTACCGCGACCAGATCGCGACGGCCGGTTAGCGGCGGGCATGGGCAAGCTGCAGGAAGTTGATCTGGGCCCTGAAGCTTTCGAGAGGAACATGGCCAAGATCGAAGAGGCGCGGAAGCGCGGGGAGGGGTATACACCGGATACTGCGGTCAAAGCGAGCGACGGCAAAGAGCAGCCGAAACCAGGCAAGCGGCGACGGTGGCAGAAGAGGCGGAACAGCGAGGATCTACGGCGCGATCTGGCTGTCGAAGCCGTTCTCAAAGAGGCTAAATGTACGTCTACTCCCCAGCCCTTCCCTACTCTATCCTCCCTTTTCCTTCCCTTCCTCTACCCACCAAGCTCCTAGTCCTAACACACCCCCCAGTAAACCTCTTCGAAGAAGACGCCCCGCCCTCACCTCCCGCAGCCTACACCTCGGACGCCGAAGACGCCGGCGACGCCATGCTCGAGCAGTTCCGCCGCGAGTACCTCGAGACGCAGGAATCGCGCAACCGCAAGCCGGCACCGCCGCCGGGACCAAAGGGCGCCAAGGAACAGCCCAAGGGGCCCAAGTTGGGCGGTAGTCGGAGTGCGAGGGCGGCGATGCAGAGTAAATTGCTTGAGGAGGGGAAGAAGAGGTAGGAAGGATGAGGTTGTACTGAGGGGGAGGATGGAGAGGGAAGGTGGAGGGGATGAAGAGGTGATGGAGAGGAAGAGTGGGAGATGAGATTTGGACGTGAAGATGGGGTACTTAATCTTGCAGAATGTTGAGGGTATCGCTATGCTACGGTACTCCTGGAGAACTTGGCGTCATAAAATCGCCTTGTCGATTACCCACTCGGGCTCTAGAGCTTGTGCTTAAATAAATACATCATTTCCACCGTATATAACATGACTCTGCATTTCTATAGGCCGTGATCGGTCTCTTATGCTCGTCCTCTCGTACCACTCACTCTTTGTTCCTTGGAAGACCCCACAAAGTAATTCGAGAAGAGGAGAGCATACTATGAAAGAGCAGGAAATAGTGGTAGGCGGGAAGGGAATCCCGGTCTATCGTCTACGGTTGGTTGGGCAGGGTTATGGGGGCGCGGGCGGCCGCGGTTTGGGGTGTGAGTCTTGATATGCATGTATGCAATCTGTGTGTCATGGTGTATGGGTGTGGAGTTGGCTCGTCTACTTGGTCTGTTCTAGTTCTGCTTTGATCGGTGTTATGGTGTGCGGGATGATTAAATGGAAGCACTAGATCGGGTGTGGATTCGCTATTGACTTCTGGCGGTTGCTGATGCTCATACCGATGGCGCATATGTGGGAGTTTTACTGTTGTGATTCTGCTAGCGCGTTGAAGTGGCAAGGGATCTGGTGATTGATAAAGAGGGTTACGGATTTGGAGAAGGGGATTGCTTCATGTGCATGAGAAGCGAGATGTAGGTCCTAGGATGGGAAAGATTAGGGTGTCTCGGGGGGAGTGGCTTCCTTGAATGGACATGGACGAAGCTCAATGCAAAGCGAATAGAGGTGAAGCAATCAACTGAATACATGTGGTACAGTACGTGCTGGAGAATGGGTATGGTATGTTTGTCAGAGAAGTAATTGGATTGCATAGTTTAGCAGGATAAGTAAGACGGGCAATGACTTCCTTGGTTTTGTGGTCGTAGAGCTTGATGAGTTCACTACACGCGACCAAGACGTATGAGAGACTTATTAGATTCGAGAACGAGAACCATTACTCCCTCCCTTTTCATTCGTTATATTCGTACAACTTTGCAAAATCAGAAAATTGGGGAATAGCCGTTGCCGTACCCAAAATGGCCAGGAAAGGATGTGAAAGAGACGAAACCAATGAAATCCAAATAGTCGTGACATGCAGCAAGTCATTACGATCACGAGTCGCGACTGATACACAGTCTATATTACGCTCCTTGCCTCGCTTTCTCGGCGCAAATGAGAGCGATAATCCTCGATAGCTCTGCGGCCTGGTTGAATTGCTCGTGCTTGACGTTGTCGTCGACGTCCTCGCTAGCGGCGATGTCCTGACTGACCTTCAACATCCTGTTCTGCAGGGCGAGAAGCTTGCTGAGGGTGTTGTCGAGGAAGGGTGCGGAGAAGGTGACGTTGGTGGGTGACTGGCCAGACTGCGGGACGCGGATGTCGAGCTTACGAGGAACCTTCTTCTGCGCGGGCTTAGGGCTCTCGGCTTGTTGTTCTTGTGGTCTCCTGGAGACATGTTAGTAATGCTCGGCATGAGACGGGAACGAGGGAGACGTACTGTTGGCGCTCTACGAAGGTGATGTTCTCGGCCATCTCTGCAACGCGGTTCGCGATCCTCGAAGCCATGATGCCATACGGCGAAGCATGCTGCAGGGCACCGTTGGTCACGTTCGAGGCTCCATTGGAAGCTCCGTTGACCGCCTTGCTAGCGGGCTTTCTGGCGGCGGGCTTCTTCGTTGTTCTTGACGCAGCAGTCTTGTTAGCTGTGCGATGGACGGGAGCTGAGGCAACTGAGGCGGCAGGCATCTTGTCGGAGTGTGTGAGAGAGGTTCTGGTGTGTGTTGTGAGAAAATGATAACTCTAGTAGCTGTTAGTTTTGAGGCGTCATCGCGGGAGCTCGCGTGCGGGTCTCGGCATACGTCGACAATGGACAGGGGTAGCTCGAGAGTGGATGACGGACCTCTGCTGCAGCAAATCGCTTTGGAGAATGTGTGTAACGACGAAACAAGTTTACGGGAGTTTGGACGGAGAGCGCGAGATATGATGGGCTTTTCGGTGCGGGACAGGGAGGATTTGGCCTCGTCGCAGACGGGAGGGTGTGCCACGCGAAAGTTGGACAGCAAGCGCCACAAGGCGACGTCATCGCAACCAGACGACAGGGGGCCCAGCCCGTTGGATCGTCGCTGCCAGCCATCGACCGAGATTGTCTGCGGACACCCGTCATCGCTGTCACCTCTACCACAGGACTGTCAAGCGATTTTCCGCTCAGCTGTTATACCTCTTAGAGCAATTATAAAGTACTAGAACAGAGCCCGATTAAGCCTCTTTCTGTGCTCATTGTTTGTGGCGAGCCGGAAAATCGCCTGACGACCCTGTGGTAGAGATATGCCGGCCTAAGCTGCTACTGTAAACTCAACCATCAATCATGCCGTCTCCGGCGTTGAAGAGAAAAGGCCGGACAGACCTGGGTGCTGGGCTCAAGGTCACCAAGCCGAGCGTCGACAATCATCCTGCAGGACCGCCGCGACATGGCGAGCTCACGCAGGCTGAGAGGGCATTCACCTTGGCCTCGACGTTTCTGTCGGGTGTTTTAGCGTAAGATGAAGTCTAGCTAGGGAATGAGGGCGAAGTCGAGGCTAACAGACCACACAGCATCAGCGCATCTCAGTTTATAGGTGCTCCCCTAAAGTTGATTGACCCTGTATTCTACGAGGGGTACATGGCATATACCAAAGAATGCTTTGCCATCCTGATTACCTGTCTGACCCAATGGTGGGCACCTACCGTCGTGAGAGTCAGCGGCGACTCGAGCATGGTGGGGCAGCTGATCAAGAAGAAAGACGGGAGCTTGCAGTGTGCGTTTGCTGATCGAATGGTCTTGATGGCGAATCATCAGGTGTGTAGACTCTGCGTAGAGCAAAATCATACTGACTGTGCCAGCTCTACACTGACTGGCTATACCTGTGGTGGATAGCCTATACCAACAACATGCATGGCTTCATCTACATCATCCTGAAAGAGTCGCTCAAGAACATTCCCATCATTGGCTGGGGAGCCCAGTTCTACAACTTCATCTTCTTGTCCCGAAAGTGGGAACAGGACCAGACCACCTTCAAAAAGCATCTGTCGAAGCTCAACAAGCCCAATGACCCCATGTGGCTGATCATCTTTCCGGAGGGGACGAATCTTTCAGCCTCGACACGAGAAAAGAGCAAGCAATGGGCTGAGAAGAATGGCCTCCAAGACATGAAACACCAGCTTCTCCCTCGCAGCACAGGCATTCAATTCTGCCTACAGGAGCTGAGGAAAACGACCGACTGGCTGTATGACTGCACCATCGCCTACGAAGGCGTTCCGCCTGGAGAGTTTGGCCAGGACATCTTCACGCTCCGGTCGTCTTTCTTCGAGGGTCGACCGCCGAAATCTGTAAACATGCATTGGCGCCGTTTCCATTTCGACGACATTCCCATTGACAGCAAAGCTGGTTTCGACGTATGGCTCAGAAACCGCTGGAGGGAGAAGGACTACATGCTGGAGTACTACAACCGCAACAATCGTTTCCCCGCGGAGAACTTTTGGAAGGAGCACCTTGATATGGACACCCAAAGCAATGGCAGCAAGACCCTCCGAAGCGTACCTCGGCCTGCCGTGCAGATTCAGACAGAAGTCAAGTCTGGCAACTGGAACGAGTTTGTGAAGATCTTCGCACCAATCACTAGCATCATGATGGCACTCACTGTGGCATACGGAGCGTCGCCAAGTGATCTGTTGCCTGGCGGAGCCGAGTTCTTCGAACAGCACATGAAGGCATTATTAAGCGGAGGCGATATGAAGGGGCTGCCGAGTCCAGATGAGCTAGAGAAGCTCATCGAAGGTGCAGCGAAGATGGGCGTACAGGACGTTAAACCACAAGACCAGGGGAAGATCCAAAAGCTTACGCAAGAGAATCTTGCAAAGCTGGTGAAAGAGACAGCTATCAAAAACGGCATGGTACTTCCGGGAGGAATGAGGCGTGTCAACAGTGCACTTCCTGCCATGACAGCTCCACCTCCAAAGGGTCGGAATGTTGCTGCGAAGCCGGCAGCGCCAAAGGCGAAAAGCGCCATCAACATGCCAACATCCGCGAAGAAAGCAGCCACTCAACCGAAGCAGGTACCAGCAAAGGCGGTAGCAGCCCACGCGAAACCGACGCCGCCTGCCGAGATGCAAGAAGTGATGCTAAAGTCTGGCGTCACTATCAAGATCCCAAAACCTCAGGTCGAGGAAGCCAAGAAGACGGGGACCATAGTGACAGCTAACGGCCTTGTAATCAAGGTCGGAAAGGACGAGATAGAGGAAGCTCAGAGGAAGAAAGGGGCCACTATCATGACGGCCTCCGGCGTGCCGATCAAGATTACTCCAAGCGGAGCAATTGCGGTGGAGTCTAAGCCAGCCGTCCGGCAGCCACCGCCGAAGGCACCAAGCAAACCAGCAAAAGCCACCACCGCGTCTACACCAGCTGCAAGCAGGCCTCCAGGCGTACCGAAGCCCGCATTATCTGGCTTGAAATCCCCTGCTCCCACGCCGAAGAATGTAAATGTCCCGGCGAAGAAGGCCAATGGCCCACAAGTCGTCACTAAGAAGAACTTCCCCGCTAATGGCACTGTCAAAAAGCCTCCGACTACACCTGCTAAACCTGCCCCACCGAAGGCAGTGGCTAAAAAGCCAAGCGCATGAAGAAGTAATGACGGCGCTCATCATAGGTCCGAGATAGGATATGGCGGGTCGCAACCGGGAGCTATACCACATCAACCGTTGTGTCTAACCGAACATACGCAAAATTTCCAGGGGCATTGTCTGTACCAACGTGGCTGACGGGTAGCAGGGGGATCGTAGGTTTCACCCATCGACATCGACCACATGTGCCGCGACGCTGTGCTACTTCTTGACACTGGGACACACGCCATAACTCGCCATCGTCAATTCGAGGTTAGGTCGCCCGGTACTTAAACCACAACGGATCTTTTAGGATGAAGTTTAACGCTACGTTGGTTCTGTAGCCACTTCCGGAATATAAACGCCGCGATGCTTCGACTGCGGAATTCCAAACTCGTCTACAATATCCTAAGAGCCTCAATACTAGCCAATCTTGTCACTGTCGTCAGTTTCTCGTCTCCAAAAGCAGTCACCGATTCTGCGTCTCCGGACCTAAAGCTGCAGGAGGTCGCACTCGGGGACACGCTCCCGGACGACATCAATATCTCAATAGTCGTTCTCGACGCGACCACGCCATCCGTCTCACTATTTTCAAATGCTATACCAGCCGACTACGCTACTCCCGCCGGCGCTGACGACCCCTTGGTCAAGCCACCGCTCTGCTACTACGGCTCTGACCACCCACCCAACCCTGAGGACTGCTCGTATCTCATAGAAAGCATTCGTAACATGCATTTCACAATAACACTACCGCACGCCACCTGCACGTCACTCTCATACCGGTCGTGTCTTATGTACATGTGCGCGAGTGAATGCGAGGATGGTCCACTCACAGCCTACACGAATGGCTGGATTGACTGGCTCCTGGAGACGCAAGCCAACTGCGTTACTCGAGAGGGTAGGGCCGGGTTTTATTATGCGGTGAAGCCACGGTGGAAGGGCGGGCTCTTGGGCATTGGCGATGGATGGCCACGATCGCTCGACGGCGTGTGTTGATGGAGAGATGTAAATATGAAATAATCGCAAGAAGGATGTCTGAATCTGAAGCAACGCAGTAAGGATGATGGGTTGGGCTATAGTGTCAATATCACCATAAAAAAGTAAAAAGCGATATCTGCATGGATGGGACAGCTCAGTAGGCTATGGAGCATATTGGACTAGACTTCACACACATGCACACGATGAGAACAAACCCCCAAAGCTGTACGAAGGAGCTGGTTTCTATTGAGGAATACCCAACACCTATTCAGCCTCCCTCTAACAGGCTTTATTGGGCTTCGTTATACTTCACAGAAGTGCCCATACAGCATATAACGACGTTCGACGAAGGTGCCTAGTATTCCTCAATAAAAACCAGCTCCTTCGTATGCTCACTCTCCCAGCCCCCCGGACATGCAACCCAAGAGATCGTCCCGCACCCATCCCGAATCGGGGCAAAGGAGCTATATCCCTGTCTCCGCCTTGCGTCGCGGTGCCACAGATCGTCGACGACGTCATAGCGGGCGGGGAGGCGAAGTTGCAGCTCCAGCCCAGCCCAGCCCAGCTCACCCTGGCTCGAAACCGGTATCCACTGGGGTGAAATTACAGCATCATCATCGTCAGTATACCAGAGCTTTGTCGGTTTACTGGGTACTACCATACCCCATATCGACACTCTACCATCTTTTTCAGGTTCGAACGGCTTTTCGAGGACTGGTCGACACGAAGCTTGACTGGAACGAAACAGTTGGAACGCGAGCAATTGGCATAAACGCTCCAAAGCTCGCCGGCAGAGCACAACGATAAGCAGGCGAAAGCGAAGACAGACAACATGGCCGGTTTCATACAGAATATCCTGTGGAACAGCGTCGAGGGGTTTGTGGAGGCGGGGAAGAGGTCTGCGGGTGGGTATGCAGGCGACGCGTTGATCAAGGCGGGTGATTTGATTGAGAATTCGGGGAGGAGTGTTGGAAATGGTGAGTCCTTCTTTTCCTACCATCTTCCTCGTTACTTTTTGGGGGGGTGGGGGGGGGTTCGGGATGGGATGGACTGCCCCAGTGGTGGTTACTATCCTCTTCCCCAGATCGAACGAGCTCATTTCCATCCTCAACGCAGCCTACACATCTTTCAGTCAATCACTAACATGAGTCCCAGGCATCGAACGTACAGTCTCAGGCTACGGTTCCAAAATCACCGGACAAACCTACCAGCCCTCGGGCAAAGCTCTACCATCAACAGCCCGCAAACCAGCCGTAAAGCGCTCGAACTCGACACCCGCACCCACCACATCAAGCAAAACACTAGGTGGTAGCAAGACACCGCTGGGAACGAACAAGTACCCCGGAGGGAAAGCGGCTGGAGCAGCACAAAAGCAACTCACGAATGGCGTCGGCGGAGCACAGAAACAGCTCACCAACGGTGTCGGCGGAGCACAGAAACAACTCACGAATGGCGTCGGCGGAGCACAGAAACAACTCACCAACGGTCTCGGAGGCGCAAAATCCACCGCAGGAGGCGTCACGGGAGCCGGCAAAGGCGTAACAGGCGGCGTCGTAGGCGGTGCCAACAAGTCCCTAGGCAACCTGGGCGGAGCCGCAAAATCCACAACCGGCGGCCTCACAAACGCCGGCAAAGGCGTAACAGGCGGGCTCGTCGGCGGCGCAAACCGTACCGTAGGCAACCTCGGTGGAACAGCGAACGGTGCCGTAAACTCAGGCCGCAAAGCGCTGCCAAAAGCCAATGCACCCTCCGCGTCCGCATCCAAGGGCCCGAACTTGGGCTCAGGCGCTGCAGACAAACCGTCGAATCCCTTGCCTAAAGCATATAATCCCGCTGGCGGCTCTTCGTACTCGAACACGGCGAATTCAAGCTCGTATGCGAATCCGTATCCGACGGAGAAGAAGACGGCGGTGAAGCCCGGGCAGAGCAAGCCGTTCAAGGCGCCGGGTGTGGGAGGTGCGGGTGCGGAGGAGGAGAAGCCGTATCCCGGGACGAATACGTTGCCGGGCCAGGGAGGCAAGACGCCGGTTAATGCAAGGAAGCAGAGGTATAGACCGGCGGAGAGGATGAAGGGGACGGCGGAGCATGGGAAGGTGCAGCATTTTACTGTGTAGATTTGGGTTTGGGATGGGATGGGATGGGATGGGATGGGATGGGATGGGATGGGATGGGATGGGCTGGGATAGCTAGGGGAGGGGGAAAAGCAGGTGTAAGAGTATAGGATGACGATAAGGACCTGAGTATATGAGATGTTCTGGGACTTGGGATATGGATGGGCAAATTACATGCTCAGTCCACGTGCGTGCTGCTACAGGCGTATACCGGTGATTTTTGAAGCAATTGAAAAGCTGATTCTCCCAGCATTCTTTAAGCTCGCCTCGGTGCCCATGTTCCCCCGTGTGGAAGCACATAGTATTCTGGACTCTCGTCAAATGCAATCAATGCAACTAAACCGTCCATGGTTGAAACCAGACAATTGTCCTTGCCAGCAATCATGGTACCATCGGTTGACGGATAACGTACCACATATGCATTGCCAACCATCTCTCCCCAGCCCCGTGTTCACAATATCTACACCATCTTGCCAGCTCCGTTAAGACTCTGGGCTTCCACCGCCTCTGATATTTCCTCTACATGGCCATAGCCGTTTAGGTTACTCCTCATGCAGGCGATTGATGGCCCTGGGCCAAACCACCCATACGAACACGTCTCCCTCGCCACTCACCCACCTAACCATCCCTCGAACGGAACTGAGTACCACGATAGCTCCGAATCCCAACAACCTCCGCTCCGACCTGCCTTCCATGTGCTTACCGGAAAATGTCACCGCGCACAAAAACAAGAACCAGCATGCGTCATTGCCGAACCGACAATCGTATCGAACCCCGCATCCTACTAGACAGATCCCAGCACCATCCAACGCCGATCACCAAGCTTCGCACACGCCAAAATGCGCATCTTATTCCCGATTCGATGGAGAATCCATGGGCTCCGATGCAACAGTCAAGGTCAAGGCTGTTGTCAAGCTTTTTGCGGGCGCCGGTTGGCGTGCACAAGCTTTGCACATGGAGCTTGAGGGCTTATATTCTTGGGGTGCTGCCCGGCGCACATCCATCATGCATTGTTGCGATTGCTCGATTTTTCTGTCGTTGGAGTGAGCAAGCGTGACGTTAGAGTTAAGGTTGTCGACGTGACGTGACTTGAATCCACTTGGATACGTTGTACGACTCTACTCTGACGTACGACTTTCGCGGGGTGTTGAGTTTGCGCCGTGGTCAACGGTATTCACGACGACAAGCTCTAGAGGACGAGGACGAGGACAAGGACAACCTCGATTCACGACGCGCAAAACATAATACCAGACGTCATGAGCGCGATCGCATCGGATGGAGTGGGAAGAGATGGCAGTGGTACGAAAGATCCTGGATCTGGAGTTGGGACTGGGACTAGGGCTGGAAACTTCACGAAAACAGACGAGCAGGCCAAAGCAGGACTCGATGACAGACACTTGCAAGAAGATGTGGAGAAAGTAGAGGCAGAAACCGAGGGCCCTGCGATGGCGGAGATTGATCCTGAGATGGATCGAAGAGTGCGTAGAAAGTTGGATATCCATCTCACGCCGTTGACGATGCTTTTGTATCTTTTGGCGTTTTTGGATCGGTCGAATATTGGGTATGTACTTTCGTATTTGTGTTCGCGCTTCTGTTCTCTTTTCCTCTCGTCTTAACATACCTGTACCAATGTCTTTATCCTGATACTACTCTGTTTTGCTTACTCCCATGCATGATCAAGTACACTGACGAAATCAACAGCAACGCCCGCATAGCCGGCATGTCCGACGACCTACACCTCGCCGTCGCAGGCCGCTACGACTGGCTGCTCACCATCTTCTACATCTCGTACATCCTCTTCGAATTCCAAGCGCTAGCCTGGAAGATCTTCCCCCCGCACCGCTGGGCCGCCTTCTGCGTCTTCGGGTGGGGTCTCGTGTCCACCATACAAGGCGCGATCCACACCTGGGGCGCCGAAATGGCACTCCGCTTCCTCATGGGCATGTTCGAAGCCGGCTACGGACCGGGCATACCGTACCTGCTCAGTTTCTTCTATCTGAGGCGCGAGCTGGGACTCCGGATTGGCATCTTCTTTGCGGCGGCCCCGCTGGCGAATACGTTTGCGGGCGCGCTGGCGTATGGGATCACGGCGGGGAGCCCGGGGATCGCGAAGTGGAGGGTCTTGTTTCTGGTAGAGGGATTGCCGAGTATTGCGATGGCGGCGGTCGCGTGGTTCTTCTTGCCGGATTCGCCGGAGAAGGCGAGGTTTTTGACCGAGGAAGAGAAGGTGGTTGCTAAGGCGAGAGGTGTGAGGCAGGCGGGGAAGGCGGACAGGGTTGGTGGGGCGAAGATGGGCGAGGTGTTGAAAGGGCTGATTGATCCTAAGGGTTGGATATTGGGGGTACGTATCGCGTTCTCTCTTTGACTTTGGTGATGCCCTTGGTGGCAGATACCGCCATTGGTGAGGAAAGCTCAAAGCATGGCTAACAAGAAGCAGCTCATGTACTTTTCTTGCAACGTCGCTTTCTCGAGCCTGTCGGTGTTCCTTCCGACCATCCTCAAGGAGATGGGCTTCAGCGCTGTGAACGCACAGGGTCTGACTGCACCACCCTTCTTCCTCTCTTTCCTCGTTACACTGATCACGCCATGTAAGTCCACTCACCATTCACTGTCCAAACAAGGCACAATTATCAGATGAGACGAAAGTACTGACGAAGGCACAGACATAGCAGACCGCACCCAGCAACGCGGCATAATAGTCATAATCCTCTCCCTCATCGGTGCAGTCGGCTACACCATCCTGGCCGCCGCAAAATCGGTGGGTGCCCGCTACACCGGGGTGTTCCTCGCCTCTGCCGGCATCTTCCCGGCCATCGCCAACATCTTACCCTGGGTGCTGAATAACCAGGGCAATGACGAGAGGCGAGGTGCCGGTATCATACTATTAAATTCGATAGGCCAGTGTGGACCGTTGCTGGGGACACGCATGTACCCCGAGAACGAGGGGCCGTACTATGTCAAGGGTCAGGCTGTGTGTGCGGCGTTCATGTTCTTCGTCGTTGTGCTTGCGGCATTGCTGAGGACGGTGCTGGCGTGGGAGAATAAGAAGCTGGATAGGCAGCACGGGACGTTGCAGCAGCAGAAAGAGAGGCTGGAAAGTGAAGGGAAGACGGGTGTCGCGGTTGAGAACTATGGGCCGGCGTTTAGGTATGTCCTGTAGATGGTAGAAGCGTTCATGGAGTATCGAATAGTGTCTAGGGCTATCACTGGCATGTCAGATAGAACCAGGTGCATTGGTTCGACGGGTGCTGGGACCGAGACAGGGTTCCTTTGCTGTTGAGGTTCAGTGACTTGGCACATCAGAGCGATAATACCATCAAGTACAGTGTCATTGGTCTAGATGAAGCGTGCGACCGTCGTCTTCATTTATGATTGCAAGCGGTGGTAAAGGACACACCTGTGACGGTATCTCCATTGACCATCAGTGTGTACGAGAAATGCAGAAATACCTACCTGCGTACCTCAAAAGGATGGAGGACTCGATGCATAGAGATGTACTGGAACTGAGCTGTTCCTCTTGCATCTAAGAGATAAGGCTAGCTGCAGATTCATCGACCGAACTCGGTTGTCTGATGCGAGCACGGCCCAAAGCGGTAATGGGGCACGTGAGAGCTTTCCCCGCACGACTACACCAGCTTCTAGCCCAGTTTTGCTTCTTTTCTCCATCCCACAGAAGCATACTCTGACTTTTCGTGATTTGCGCGTGTGTAAGTAAGTTGTGTGACACGGGAGACGGCGACATTTCACCAATTGATGAGTTCAAGGTTCTGCTCGAGTCATTAGCGCTAACCGATAGCAGGTACTAGCGCACTGGCCCTTTACTTTCACGTCATCAGCCGACTTTGGGAAAATCGAGCTTTTGTCCACCATCGTCGCGCTGCCTCTGCCGACTCCCCCTTCGCGTTCACCACGTCCGCGATCGAGCATTACCGTTTCTGCACCTTCGGACGCTCATCTCTATTCTTCTTCTAGCCATATCCCACGCCTGCAATGGCCGGCAATCCGCCTAACGGACGCGGCGGGGCGCCACCGCCGGCTGCGTCCGCGGATCCAGGAACCGTGTCGTATGCTGAAGCTACGGCCTCAAACGCGCCTGTTGGCGAGAACAACACCGGGGCGTCTGCGTCTGGAGCCCCGGCGAAGAAGCGGAGACATCGGGCTGGCAAGAAACGACGCAATCGACGACAGTCCTTCGCCGCGACGGCTGAGACCATGGGCTCGGGCGACATGACAGACGAGCAGCGCCCGAGCTTGGTCGACATACCGCAGTCCAACTCCAGGGGCAGCGCCAGCTTCTATCGCGTGCGCGACAACCAGAGCAGCACCAGCCTGGAGAGCGAAGCGCTGCTGGACCACCGTGACCAGAGCTTCGTGCAGCCCCGACGACAGAGCGTGCAGGTCCCCAACATGTACCAGCCGCGACCAAGCCAGCCGTCTCGCAACTCGCCCTCTCATCCGAGCGCGTTTGGTCGATCGAAGCTCTCCCACCAGCAGCGAATGTCGGGCAGCGAGCAGGACGACGACGCGGACGACAGGACCCCACTGATGAGCACTTCTCAGCGGGACATCCGAACAGGCACGAGCTATGGCGGCATGAGTGCGCACTCTAGTGGCGGCAGAGACCGCCCTGGAAGCAGACACTCCCCGGAGCTGCTGGCGAGACAGCGGCCTGCCTTCGCCCAGCACCATTCGCAGACCAACCTCGACGACTACGATGTCAACAATCCGCCCTCCATGCCCGCGAGTCCCGTGCTCGGGCCGGACGCCGCCTTCGACGATGTTATGCTCACCGTCGAGCTTGAGCGCGCCCGTTCGCACGAGGAGCGCGAGTCCCGGCCTAGCAACAAGTCGCGCGATGTCTTGATTGACATTGATGAAGATGACGGCTATCCCCAGTCTGCGCCACCCTCGCCGAAAGGTCCCAGCAATGTGCGGAGGCGCATGACAGCGATGCATGCTGAAGAGGATGTGTGCTTCCCGCTCGAGGGCATGTCCGAGTTGGGAGAGCACGACTATCTGTCACGGCAAGAAAGCGAGGGGCAACGGGGACGTCGACGGCGGCGCCGCTGGCCTGATCTCGCTGTGCTGGAAGCTTGGTCGCACGAGGAAAAGGAACAGCGAACCATGGAAGGCATGCGTATGCGCAAGGTCAGCGAGCCCTTGATGGTCGGCGGACGATTGCGACCGCAGAAGCGTCCTTGGCACAAGGACGACGACGACGCACCGTATCGATTCACGTACTTCAACGAAGAGTTTGAAAACACCATACATAGCCAGAGTATCAGCGAACTGGTGCAGCCTGGGCAGACGTTTAGGAATCTGTTTGTTCCAGATCGGCCAGTCCTTGACGACAGCAGCGACGACGAAACGGACGAGGATGATATGACACCTGTCGCCCAGAATGAGACTCTTGAGTCGAGACAGAACGGGCACTCGAGAGCGAGTCTGGCTCCTTCTCGACTCAGCGCCAAACAGAATTCCTCGGGGGAACAGACGCGGTCGTCGACGCCTGGCGGCTCGACTACTCCGAGACCTGATGAGGAAAAGCCGAAGCGTTACGGGCCGCGGCCGGCGTTCTGGCTGGACGTGCTGTCACCAACTGACGCTGAGATGAGGATCATTTCCAAAGCTTTCGGCATCCACCCTCTCACCGCCGAGGATATCCTGATGCAGGAAGCACGCGAAAAGGTGGAGCTGTTCAAGCACTACTACTTTATCAATTATCGGACCTTTGAGCAAGATGAGAACAGCGAGGACTATCTTGAGCCAGTCAACATCTACGTTGTCGTCTTTCGCGAAGGCGTCATCAGCTTCCACTTCTCCATGACACCGCACCCGGCCAACGTCCGCCGCCGCATTCGCCAGCTTCAAGACTACCTCATCCTCTCGCCCGACTGGATCTCGTACGGCATCATCGACGACATCACCGACGCATATGCGCCACTCATTCAACGCATCGAAGAAGAAGTCGACGACATCGACGAAGTCATCTTGCGTCTACACTCAGAGGAAGAAGAGCAAGAAGCCGAGAAGGCCAAATCCTCGTCGTACAATAACCCACACTACGAAAAGCACGAGGAAGGGACAAAGGAGCAGCAGGACAGTGGCCGCAACATGCTGAGACGAGTCGGCGAGTGCCGGAAGAAAGTCATGAGTCTGTATCGACTGCTGGGTAATAAGGCAGACGTGATCAAAGGGTTCGCGAAGAGGTGCACTGAGCAGTGGGACGTCGCGCCGCGCAGCGAGATTGGGCTGTATCTGGGCGATATCCAAGATCATATCGTCACGATGACGGGCAATCTGAGTCACTACGAGAAGTATGTTCCTTTTCACTCCCGCTCCACTTTTCTTCACTAACAGTCTATGTGCAGCCTCCTCTCCCGCGCGCACAGCAACTACCTGGCGCAAATCAACATCCGCATGAACGAGCGACAGGAAAAGACATCCGACATCCTCGGCAAACTCACGGTACTCGGCACGATTGTTCTACCCATGAACGTGGTGACGGGTATCTGGGGTATGAATTGTCTGGTGCCGGGGCAAGATATCGAGAGCCTGAATTGGTTTTGGGCGATCACGGGGGGGCTGATACTGTTTGGATTGAGCTGCTACTTTATTGCTAAGAGGATTTATGGGATTGTATAGGGGGTGGAGAGGGGGTGGCGGAAGAGTGTGGACGCGATGAGGAGTCAAGAAAAGCAATGATTAATGGGAAGAGCCAGAAGTGTGAGAAGTGTGAGAAGTGCTTTGGCTATGTATACACATCATGGGACTGGCGTTCGATCGCGTAACGCGCTTGTACGGTTGTACTTTGCGAGGCTTGTACGTTTTTCTCTGTTGGCATAGATTGGAATTGCATGCGCACTTGTGGGTAGGTAGCATAGAAACGCGGGTTCGTAGGGTCATTGCAAGATTCGAACATCATCCCAAGATTGCCATCTCCTTCGTTCTCGTTGGTGTATGTATGCTGATCGTTCCATTGTAGTGATGATACTGATCATCGCGTTTACTTGCACCGTCCACGACTTTCTTCCCTGTCTGCTTATCCAACCCTCTTCGGTTCCTCGCCAAACGCCAGACATCATGCAGTAGAAAAGTGTTCTAGAATCTGCAGGAGGCACACACGACCGCACATAAGCTTTGAGCCATGCGTCTTGTTCGACCCCTGGTTCTTAGAGGTTGGGAGCTGGGAGGAACAGTCATGGTAGGAGACATCGGCGGTTTATGGAGTGCTTTGGCGTTTGTTTTCACGGTCCACGAATTGCTCTCATGCGTTCTCTATGCATTGAGTTGGGGTCTTCGCCCAAGGACACAGACATACTTCGGTAGGGACCAGTGTTTTGGGACTTGCGCGAGGGGAAGACGGGCACACACATCATACTTGAACATAGACGGTTTTTTTGGATGCCTGGATGAGGTCGGAGGCTGAGAGCTGGGGAAAACACTCATGAGCAAATGCATTGGCAAATTATGTGAACTTGCAGGAGGCACAGAAAAGCACACATCATTCTTTACAGTCAGTCGTTTTTGGACGGCTGAGAAGAGTTTGCCAACTGGGAACAGTCAGAGTTTTTGAATGCCTGGATGAGGTTGGGAGCTCGGAATAAGGATCATGAAGGGAGATCCACAATTGTTTGTGTAGTGAGTGGATGTTTTGGAATCTGCAGAAAGCACAGACGACCACACATCAGGCTCTACCATTTCTGATTTCAGAGAGCCCTGGGAGAGGCTGGGAGCTGAGAATGACAGCCATCGAAGGGAAGTAAGCTCATTTTATGTAGGCGTTGGAAGTTTTGGAACTTGCGAGGGGCACAGAGAACCACACGTCCATTCAGCTGGCAGATTTGATCTTTTAGAGATGCCGGGTAAGAGGTTGGGAGCTGTGAGGAACAGTCATAGCGTGAGCCTTCGTCTTTTTTATTGGGGCTTTTGTTGTTGCTGTTGCGGTCCAGTGCTTTGTGCAAATGCACGCAACGCATCGATAGGGTACCTACCCTTGGTATGCTTCGAGGTTTTCTTAGAGCGACGAGACATCTTCACCATGAGGCCACAAGTTGCGTGTTTTAATGCTCTGGGAAGAGGTTGAGAGTTTTGAGAAACGCTCATGGGATGATGGGTCATCAGTTTTTGGGGTGAATGGATACATGTTTTGAAACCTGCAGGAGGCAAAGACGACCACACATCTGACTCCATCATTGGTCTTTTAGAGGCCCTGAAAGATACAGAGCTTGGAAGGGCAGTCATGACGAAAATAGCTATCTGGTTTAAGTAGGTGCAGTCGGCGTAGTGGTTGTTGTAGTTGCGCTTAATTTTGAGTGCTCTGTGTAAAGCACGCAACGCATGGATACCCATACTTCTGTATTTATTAGAGCGACGAAACGTCTCTGCCATGTGTCCGCTTGCATTTGATTTTAGTTTTAGACTGTCTAAGAGAACTTTGGGAGCTGGGAAGAAAAGTCATGTAACGTCGGATGCTCTTTTCATGTAGGATTCGTTTGCTGGTGCGCTCAAGTGCTCTGCACAGAAGCACGCAACGCATGCGCTGGTTTATTGAGAGATTTTGGAAGCACGAATGGGCTGAGAGTCTGGTAGAAGAACCATCGATAGTCGTTCTTAGCGATTTGTGGGTGCTGTTACTGTTGTGGTTCAGTGTTCTGTTCGAGCGCATGCAGCGCATAGGAATTCATCAAAGGCTTTTTTTAGAGACGACTAGTCGCCTCCAACATAATGGGAACATCGAGTAGTTCTTTGTCGCCCTGAGACGAGATTGAGAGCTCGGAAAGGCAGGCATTCAAGGGGCTAAGGCCTTTTTGTGTAGGTGCAATCGGTAATGTAGTAGTTGCTTTGAAGCTTGATTGCTCTGTACAAAGCACGCAACGCATACGCGGGCTCGCTCTAATTTTTTGAAGTACGACTAGGCTGAGAGTCGAGAAGAGCACACGCAGTCATGCGAAGAAGATCCTCTTTTTTATAGGTGCTGTCGCTTTTGTAGTTAAGTACTCTGTCCAAAGTTGCACTCAACACATCCATGCTATAATTGGTTCTTTTTAGGGACGACCAGACGCTTTCAACATGTATCTCTCTCGTCTACCTTTAACTTTGGACTCCCTAGAAAAAGGTTGGAGGTTGTGAAGAGGACCAAGTAAGTTGCGATAGGCGGTTTACATATTGCAACGCATGGTGAACCTGGAGATTTCTTTTTAGATCCGACAAGAGGCTTTCGAACATAATGTGACGACAGTCGGATTTTGGAAGCCTTGGGGAGTAGTTAGGAGCTGTGAAGAACAGACATGAAAGAGCACCATGTTCTCTTTATGTAGACGCTTTTGTGGTTGCGCCTAAATGTGTTGTTCGAGGTTGCACGCGACGCGATCTTGCGCATTTTTGGAGCGACGAGACGCTTCTGAACATGGAATATATCTTAGAGGTTTTCAAATGCGCTAGGAGGTACTCAGGCTGCGAAGACCAGGTATGAAAGGGAATTACGCTCTTCTCATATAGATGCTTTTGTTGTTACGCTTAAGTGTTCAAGGTTTTGTTGGAAATCGCACGCAACGCATGATCGACGTTGGCCTCTCTGCAGTACGACGAGACGCGTCGAACATGGCTTTTTCTTCTAGGGGTTTTGGAACCCCTGCGAGGTGGGTAGGAGCTATGGGAGAGAATCATCTGGGCTAGGACGTTTGGCTTTCATAGGTGTTATTGTTGCTACGCTTCATTGCTTGATCAATTGCAGGCTACATAGATCGCACCTCGCAATTTTTTTAGGAACGGCGAGGCGCTTCCAACGTGAAGCGCTTCTCGGGATAGTTTTGGACAGTTTGAGAAGGTCGTTGGCAGCTCGAAAGAAGACTGTTAAGAGCACCTCTGCTGTCATGCACATGTAATAGTTGACTTCGATCTTAAGTACTAGATTGACGGCACGCAACATATGATTACGTTCTGCTCGGTTTAGGCACGACGAGGCGTTTCCAACATGGACTAAACATCTGTGTGTTTTTGAACGTTCTATGAAGAAATCAGGAGCTGATGAGAAAGGCCAGGAAGAGAACATCGACGCCATCATATAGTAGCTGTCATTGTTATACTCAGATGTTGCGCGCAGCGCATGGCCTTCTTCGTGTTTTTTTCTTGTTCTTTGTACGACGAGACGCTTCCAAACATAAATTCATCGTCTGAAGGCTTTTGGACGCCCTGGGAAATGATCGAGAGCTAGTAAGAGAGCCATGTAATATTATAAAATGGGCTTTTATTGATATTATCGCTACTGCGATTCAGTGCTCGCTTTCACGTAACGCATGCTCAAGTGTGATCATCCTCAAATCTTTCCAGGAATAATGGGACAATTCCAACATGTGGATTATTTATATGGTTTTGAACGCCCTAGAAAGAGATTGGAAGCTGGGAAGGATATTCACGGAAAGAGCTAACCTCCTATTAAAAAAGAAGTGTCGTCGCCATTACTATCAAGTGCTCCGCTGCACGCTAGGCCAGGTGCCTCCAAGCATTGAAGGTGTTCCTGATCATTTTTGAGCGCCCCGAGATGCGGTTACCGGCTGTGGAGAGGAAAAGATCATTCAATGCCGGTTGTCAGACTTATAGAGGTAGGTATCGTTGCGCCTGCTGCACGCCACACATGGAAGCCGGCGATAGCTTTCTTAGTACCCACGGACGAATCCCATTATGGTCCTCCTCACACAGATTGATTCTCTTGGGGAGAATGGAAACCGGGAAGATGGTCATGGGGAACGCGAGTGTTAGATTATATGGATGTGAGTGTTGAAGCGATGACTGCAAGTACGTAACACATAGAGTTGAGATATCTGGATGATGTAGGTTTTGGGTCCGTCTCGATGGACCCAACATGCATAAGGGTAGGTGGGCTTTTGTTCCCTTGACGGAAAGCTGGCGATTATAAATGAGGTAAAGACAAGGAGAAAAAGGCGGTTCATACACATGTCGCGAAATACATTGGGTACCCACGCATGTGCTTTATCGAAGTAGTATTTAGAACGCCCAAGTTCGAACAACATATCATGGTTGGCGGCATGATTTCGATGCGCGGGTTATTTGAGTTGAGAGAGAGAGGAAGTGGTTTCTGCGTGGGTACACAGGTATGTACCCTCTGGTTACATACATGTGCAAGTGTAATTGTTTGGGACGATGTGCAAGTACCCATGAGACATTGTCAAGTTGTATTCTAGCACACTAAACAGTTCCAACATAGTTCAGAGGAGAGCGTACCTTTGGACTTCGTTTTAAGAAGCTAGGAGGTGTGCAGATGGTCATGTGTGAAACGGCTCCGAAGTTGTATGTTTTTGGCTCCAAATGTTCCTTACATCAACGCATGGCACTCTGGCTTGCATGTTTTAAGCACACGCTAGACGGACCCAACGTGAAATTCCTGTCTAACATTTTGGAGTCTCCCATAGGAAGCTGATGATTGTAGAAAATGAGGAGGGAGAGATGACCGGGCACCTGCTTTGTATAGACTTCCAGCTTGAACACGCTCCATGCACATTTTGTCGGTCAATTTTGGTACGGCGGGTCATTCCGTCCTCATTGGACCTCGTAACATCGTCTTAGAGCTCCTCAAGCCGAATTGAGGCGGCGAATACGAACATGAGACAGTTCCTTGGTGATTATGAATCTGGCTTATCTTACTACGTCCGACGCATAGAGCAGCATAAACTGGATTTGAGAATGGTTAGTCACGAACACATGGACCATGGTGCTATGATTCTTCGAGTATAGAGGTGGAGAAGTGGAGAAACTTTGAAAAATTTGGGAACTATGGGGTTGTGTACCCTCATGGTCAGAATATAGGATTTTCTGCTCGCAGCGTCACACGCCTCACATAGGGAGATATATTTAGCCCTCTTGATACGTGTGGACGCCAGCAACATGCTAAATCTATTCTCTTTTCTTTGGAGACTTCCCTGAATGATATGGATGTTGACGATTAGATTACAGACGACCAGGAACACACCACGCATGGTTGATTATTGTCATCCTTTTGGACAATCCAGACTTCTCGCTCACATAGTCTAATCGTCTGTCTTGTTTTCAGTATTGTTTAAAGTAAGGACAACAGTCTCCAGGGCTGTATGGGACACGTTTGGGGGGAGGAAGAACATGAGTGCTGTTCGCATTGATCTATCGGCTCGCTGTTGCAAAGCATGAACGTTCGGACTTGTATCACTCTTAGGAAAATCCGTCCCATGCACCATGATCTGGAAGATCTCAAACAGCAATGAAAACTAGGGAGGACAGCAAGGTAGCTCATGCCCAAAGATATGGGTGAGTCATATCACTGCCACAACGCATGCGAACTGGCTAACATCTCTTGATACAGATGACATGGAACAAGCCTCTCACACGTTTTTTGTGTGAGCGTCCTTTGAAGTTTCCGAATGCAGCCAGCAGCTGTGGAGAGGAGCATCCGGCTGTCATCGGTGGTAACTTAGAGATCTTGCTGTAAGGAACACATGGCATCCCCTGGCAAGATCTTAATTGGCGCACGTTCGGTCCAACAGAGATAGGTATGAGATCTTGTCACAACTTTAGGAGGCGGGCAAATAGAGAGAGAGCAGAATATCTTCAGCACGCCCAAGTTCATCCGCATGTAGTCTTGAAGCCCTAGGTTTTTATACCTTCCTCTTGTAAAGACGGATAGTTGTGAGGAAGACCAGAAAGAGAACATCGAAGTGAATCATAGAACTGTTTAAGCCTTGGTTCTACCACACATGGGATCGGTTTGTTGAAGTTCCAGCACGCTCCCTTATCTCTCGCGAAAATAGACGTATACCGTCAAGCTTTTGGTATCCAGTGATAAATTGGAGGCTGTAGAGAGGGCCCAAACATTCAGGAGAGAGGACGTGCTTTCGTTGATATTCTAACTTGCTATACGCCAACACAGAAGACATAGGGCAGTCCTGACCCAGTCTTTAGTGTGACAGCTCGAGAGACGTCTCCCCGGGTAGCAAACACCGGGATGTTTTGGAGCCTCCGCAAGGACTGGAGGCCGTGGAGAAACCATACGTAGTGTCGAATTGCGCTTTTGATATTTTGCCTCGCTCTGTACGAGCATGTAAATGACCCATGTCGATTTGGGAATGAATTCTTTAGAGCGAAGAACGCCAAACCTGGCACCCCAGAACGATTCTTTTTTGAACTGATGATAGCCAGATGAATATGGAGCGGAGAACCATGCACGCGCGGCAATAGGCTTTGTTTACGGTTGTTGCGCTTGACGCCCTGCATGCGTGTAGTTTGAGCTGTGTCTTTTAGCAGGCACCGACAATCTGGCGACATGGCCTGCAAGCCACCACTTTTAGGTCTTCCCACGAGATGCTGACAG
Organism: Lophiostoma macrostomum CBS 122681; assembly: GCA_010405375.1. Taxonomy (NCBI): domain Eukaryota; kingdom Fungi; phylum Ascomycota; class Dothideomycetes; order Pleosporales; family Lophiostomataceae; genus Lophiostoma; species Lophiostoma macrostomum. The sequence continues at coordinate 84,423 of MU004381.1, read as the reverse complement.
TCGTATAGCAGAAAACTAGGCAGGGAAGAAGAATTTATATCAAGTTCGCAATCTCGTGCACTCATTCGATCTCGAAGCTGTGGTTTTGGAAAATGTCTTGACGAGCGCACATGAAGTCTGATAGAATCCACTTTGTGAACCTCAGATAGGGAATGGTAATCTTCGAATAGAGAAGTCAACCAAGTATAATGATACCTGGAGAATTCAGGAACTTGTTGGCGGTAGTCCTTCTACTGCACGAAAAACATTAGGCCTTCAAGTGTCTAATATTGGCACCCTTGGGTGCTCCCACATTCAATGGGTGGACTGATAGTTTTGGATGCGAATCTCGAACAGTGGTTCGGTTTGGCGACTACGCAGGGGAAGTGGAAGATTAGGTTCGAGAGAAGAGCTGCGCTAGCTGCGCGCAATCTGCGTGTCTCATATTAGGTACCTTTACAGCTCCAGGCGCCAGCACATGTCATCTCTACGTGTTCGACTTGAGTAAATGATCTCGAGCTGACGTGAAAAAGAAAGGGAACTTGAAGAAATCCTTTTCACGTATTACACCCGTTGACATCAGGAAACCTTAATGAAGAACATAATCAAAACACCAGAAGTCAAAGGGTACGAATAAGCTTTGCCATGATTGTTGCTCTTTCACATGTGTTAGCGGACATGTGGGTTTTCGGTTTCGTAATGCCTGGGCACACCCCACATGAAAGGTAGATAGAGTGGATGTCATTGTGTAATCCTGAAGAAGGCGCTGTCGATAGTGGAGACGGAGCGGAGGTTGAGCGGGTAAAATTTATGGATCTGACTCTCTTTTCGCTGCATCTTGGAACGCATGTGACATCAATCACGCCGTTTTCGTAAGGCGTCTAGACCCGCAGGACATCTCAAGAAAAGTGTCCCAGACAAGTGTTCCAGACATCCCCTTCTCCCAAGACCTTTTTTGAAACCCTCAATCAGCCTTTTGTGACATTGAGGTGACAAAGGAAATAGAGAAAGGTGGTTCGTATGTGCACATGCAACATGAATGACCAGTCTTGCAGGTCTCCAAACCAAGCAGCCATGATCATTGATTCAAAAGAGAATGTCGCGGGTATCAGGGAAAGAAGGTCGTGCACAATGATGGAGCCTAACTGCTTGTTGTGCGCGCTACACCCAATGTACAACATCCAGAAACATATTCGCTTTTAGAACGTCCATATCATCTGCAAACATGAGTCTCTCGATGCCTCCTTTTAAGATTGACTGAAAAGACGGGACTGTGAAGAAAGAGAGAGGGGGAGAAGCAGACAACTCATGTAAACATCGAAATTTGATCGTCCGAGATGACGATCTGATACGTATATAAAGAGTCGAGATCGAGGAAACGCTGGTTAGCTTGGGGTCATGACGCATCGCTTTTCTGCAGACCCAGAGCTCCTGAAGAACTCGTTCATCTGAGGCTGTTGGCTGATTGTGTGTACAGATTATCCTCAAAGATACCCTCGTTACATATGGGGATACTCTCTTTTTGTACGGAGACCCTGAACGCATGGTTGGGTGTTATCGAAAATTGGCACCCACGAATTGATATTTGTATATCAAATTACTCGATGTAAGCACCTTAGCGTGGGATTGGCCAATGCTTATGCCGTGCAAGAAGCGTGATCAAGATGAAACCAGGACTTGACGCCCTAAAAAAGAATGGCTAAGCGACTCTAGTTCGAGCTTACGCTGTCTTGTCCAAGGCGCTTGTAACGGCATCTGCCAGGCAGAGAGGTCAGACCCGGCATCCGCGAAATCTAGAATGCGCGTCAGCGGTCTCTATAGGGACTCGCGTGCTGTGGGTTGGGGATCACGAAGTACGCTAATGGTGAATACAGAAATACGCTAGCCGCTTCGATAAGACCCCGAAAGATAACGACTTCTCGGCTTAAAATTGCACCATCCGCTCCTTCGTTAGATGCGCCACGGAAGTCCCGCGAATCCCAATGGTACCGGGGTACGCTACGTGAATGCAATTTTTCTTTTGAGGCTGGGAAAAGCTGTCGGTCTATAAAGTGCGCCCGACCCAACACCCCGGTCCCCACCTCGTGCCTGTTACTGTGGACCCTGGGGATCACCTACTTTAGCGCTTCTGACCACCTATCCGTCGTTCTTCCACCGAGTCGTAGCAATGGCCGACCCCAAGTACGATGCCGAAAAGGCTGTCGAACACGGGTCTCAGGACCTTGACTCTGATTCAGAGGGCGTCACTTTCAACGCTCTCATTGCCAAAGACCAGTCCCATGCTATCAAGCTTAGAACAATGTCGTGGCAGAAGGCCGCTTGGCTGCTTGCCGGCGACCAAGTCTGCTTGGCTATCATGGCTCAGAGCTGGTCTCTCAGCGTCTTGGGTTGGGTCCCTGGTATAATCACCATGTTGCTTGCCGGCATTTTCTTCTACTTCACCTCGATGACGATGTGGAGATTCATCATGAAGTACGTATCGTAGTCACCTGTACACTAGGCTCTTTGCTGACCAGGGCAGGAATCCCCAAATTCACGACATCTGCGATTTTGGATACTACGCCTTGGGAAAGAATCCGATTGCATATCACTTCACAGCCTTCATGCTTCTCGCTAACAACATTATGCTCATTGGATTTCACGTCCGTAAGTAAAAGGATGATTGCTGTCTTGTAAAGGGTGTCGCTAAATGGGGTAGTGACGGGCGCGAAAATCCTTAACACACTCTCGGACCACTCGCAGTGTACTGTCGTCTTCAACGTGATCATCACCTTGCTGGGAATACTCATGTCCCTTCCCAGGACTTTGAACCATGTCTCATTCATGAGCATGTTCTCAGCTGCATGCATGGGCCTCGCAATCCTTCTCTTCATGATCTTCGCCGGTATCGAGGACGCTCCACTCTACGGCTACAACGGCGACTACCCAACTGTCGGACCTGTGCACACCTATGCACTCACCCCCAAAGGTACAACTTTCGTCGCGGCCATGAACGCTGTTCTCAACATCACCTTCCTCTGGGTCCCGCAGATTCTCTTCCCAACCTTCATCGCCGAGATGGAGAAGCCAGAGGACTTCCCCAAGTCCCTAGCTGTGCTGGCGGGCCTGTCCGCGTTCCTTTTCATTGTGCCTCCGGCCATCGGCTTCCGGTACCTTGGGCAGTATGCGACTGCACCTGCGTTTGGAAGCTTGGGTGTAGTAGCGTACAAGAAGGCCTCTTTTGCCTTTGTCATTGTGCCCACGCTCGTCATTGGTGTCATCTACGCGAACGTCAGCGCGAAATACGTCTACAAACACGTCATGCGCGGCTCGCACCACGAACACAGCAACACCGTCGTTGGTTGGGGTGTCTGGGCTGCTGTCATGGCCGCCATCTGGTGGATTGGATTCATCTTCGCAGAGGTCATTCCCAGCATGGGTGACTTCTTGTCCCTCCTTGGTGCGGCGTTCGACTCATTCTTCGGTTTCATCTACTTTGCGATTGCCTACTGGCAGATGCACAAGCATAACCTGTTTGGCGGACTCGGAAGGACGGGGAAGACGGTCTTCCATGGTATTGTGTTCATCGTCGGTTTATTTCTACTAGGGCCGGGGCTGTATGCTGCGTGTGAGGCTATCATTGCTGACTACAGTGGCGACACGAGGCCGGCTTTTAGTTGTGCCAATGTGGCCATCTAAGGGGAGGAGGAGCATACTAGGCTCGAGACGTCGCACTATTGATACCAGGATAGATCCCATGTGGGCATGTATGATTCAGCCCCCCGCAAACTCGTTTTGGTTAACTGAGTTGTAATATTTATACCTCCCCTTTATCTAGGCTTTTGTGGCTTCTGCAACTACCACATTCTCATGTCACTTCTCAAAGTTACGAGGGATCTCATACTTCGTTTTCCGTCGTCACTCACATGGAAACGTATGGCTTGAAATATCTGAAAGAGCTGATCTGAATTGAGGTACAATCGATGATACTACTAAGGAGAGTTCGGCTTGACTAGAGCTGCCCTCGGGACCGAATTGTGGTTAGCGCTGATAAATGTTCCTTGTGCGATAACCGCGCTCACGATCAGCACATTGATGAAACACACTGGACACAGTACAGTGTAGTAGAGCACATCTCAACGCCGGATTCTCCGTCTGTCTATCAAAACGATCGACGCATCCTTCCTCAAGCGGGACTCAGAAACGTATGAAGCTATTCTGATCGCGAAAAGCATCATCGACCATAGTCTCATCGAAGTCCGTATCAGCGGGAGCTACGTCATTGTCAGGACGACTATCATGAGTCGGAAGAGTCTCAGAAGCTTGTGACTCCGCTCCCCTTGTCTATTTCTCAGCCTTCTTCCGACCTCGCTTGTCGTGTTGGTCACGGACATTGGCAGATTGGTTCCTTCTCCTTGCACGCCTTTGGGAGGAGCTGGGCTTTCCATGTGTGGATTGATCATGATATCCTGCGCCTTCTTCTTCCATTTTTACGTCTTCCTGGACCGTTCCGCCGATCTGACTTATTGAAAGCGCTTTGGTCTGGGCCATCAGCCTGGTTTCTAGCTTCGTCGCGCGCCGCTGATTCTCAACGGTGCGATCACGACGGTTGGTGACGGTATGGGCTGGCTTTGGTACTACGCCAGAAGAGGTATCTTGGAAATCCATATCAGGTATGAGCGAATTGTACGAAGACGGACCAGGCGCAGGGCGCGGCCGCTCGCTCGCCGTCGGAAGTGACACCTGTCTCGAAAATGATTCCGGAATGAAGCCTTTCTCGAGCGGTATGAACGGAGCAGTCGAGCTAGTCGACGATGCTTGGCGGGAGCCCGTAGGCAAGCCATTTGGGAAGGCTCTATTGAGGAACTCCTCCGCAATCGCATCAAGATATTCTGGGTCAGCCCTCAGAGACGCGTCTGCATATTCGTTACCTACCATATCGAGGGAGTCTCTAGATGAGCGGCGAATGGCAATGTGCACAGGTTCGTGAAGCTGCAGTAGGCAATTAGGCGAGTGGGTTGCTGGAAAGGGAAAGAGAAACGATAACAGAAGCTGATCACGCGTTCCCGGTTGACGATATATTCCCTGTAAAGGCTTGCGTGGCTGCGCGCTCGTGACGCGTTTTGGTGTTTTCACTGCTTCGTGTAACTGAGTGAAGGATAAGGAAGGAAGGCACTCACGGCGTAACGCGTTTCTTAATGTCGCCACTGCATCGAGCCTCGACGCGTTTTTTCAGGCTATAATGAACACAGGACAGTCTTTGAGGACGGAATATCGTTCAAACGAAAGGGTAGCGGTAAAATACCTACTAGACACCCGGGTGGTCTAAGGAGACTGGCCAAACTTCAGAAATGCCATCAAGACGATCGTACATATCATCCCCAGTAATTCCCGTCTCATTGTACACCACCACGTCCTCTCTTCATTCATACCCACCTTAAAGAAACGCCAATGATCCTCTAACTCCCTAGATACATGCCTTTCAAAGAGCAGCAACGACACCAACGAATCCCGCAACCAAACCAGCGGCAGCAGCGAACAATGTCGGCTGAGGTGCACCGCCAGTCGTAGCCCCAGTAGCTCCAGCAGCACTACTTGTCTCCTTTGTTCCACCGTTACTTTTCGTGCTCTCAGTACTACCTGTACCCGTAGTCGCTGCCGCAGATCCAGTTCCTGTCTCCGAACTCGCAGGTTCCGCAGATCCAGTCTCAGTCGCTTCCGACGTACCGTCCGAAGAAACATCGACACAAGTCGCGAGGGGCAGGAGAAAGAAATCGGAGCTGTAGTCCAGTGATACCGGCTGCAGATCACTCGCATACGGGCAGGCCGATTTATACCATGTCTCCCAGCTTCGGATTTCTTTGGAGTATCCCGTCCACCAAGACTGCAGAGCGCTTTCGTAGGAAGTGACTTGTGCTCCTATCGTTCCCTTGGCAGACTCGACATCGCACGAATTCGAGAGGGTGACCATGGCGTAGATGACATCGTTCGGCAGTGTTGGTATCTCAGTTGCATACGAGAGAGCACCCGTGGCGGGAACATAGCATGCGCTGGGGATGTCATCCTGGCGCTTGTGGATTTGACGGATCTGGACGACTTCGAGTGATGCGCGTGGGTGGGCGAAGACAGTGGAGAGGAAGAGCGACACCGAGATGGTAAGTGTTGTGAGATACATCCTGTACTGTATATTCGATGCCCAGGAGAGTAAGAATGTAAAAGTTGAAGTATCTCAATTGGCGAAAAGGAATGTCGTGTAATCAAAAGAGATGCACATCTTTGGAGAAGGCTGCATTTCTAATGTTATTATATCTACGGGATATCAAATATGAAGGATCGTGTTGGCGCTCGTAATCCCAACTCCAGCCTTGCGAGCCAAGTGTTTCAATATTCGTATTGAAGCCTCTGTAGCTTTGCCGGCGTATGAGGACCACGCTTAAGCGAAAGGCGTACGCCACGCGATCCGGACTTCCCATTTGAGGCGAACCGAGCGGTAGTTGAAAGGGGTACGATGAGTTTCTTTGAATATCATTTCGAATTAAAGAACTCCTGCATGAACTCCTCCTGCGTTACGAGGCTGTTCTCGTGGGGGATTATCGTGAAAACCCGCAACACGAACACGATTAATTTCACCTTTCGGCGGGCCACGTTCGACGAACATATGTTCATCAGCAAAGAAAGATAACCTTAAGGATGGCGTTCATTCCTAACTTAAGAAAGCCTCGATATACTCAAGATCAGCGTGACGGATCACCTTTTTGCAAAGCTCAGGCCTATGACCTTTCGTCGGCCACGTTCACACCTCCGTCCACCTCTATACCAACCATCATCTATCAATCATCGCCACCAATCATCCGCTCAAGTTTGTCTTCTTGAACTCGGCCCGCATATTCATGACTGCCTGTTGCTTCGCTTCGCTCCTGGGCTTAATCTCACAATCGAATGGCAATGGTCCCCCAATGACATCGACCGTCCACCGCTCGGGATCTGGCCAAATTGGCTCACCCATTCCATCCAATGCTGGCTTGATGACGAAAAACTTCAACAGATTTCCGCATAAAACAAGTAGTTCCGCTTCTGCCATGTCCTGTCCCGGGCACATGCGCTTTCCTCTTCCAAAGATGTGATGGCCCTTCAGGCGAGGATGCTCAGTCAACGGGCTCTTGTAGTTAGGGCTTTGTTCATCCAGCCACCTATCCGGGTTGTACACATCTGGGTCGACGTATCTGGAATCTCGAGACATGGCGATGTCCAGGACGTGAATAATGGCATTCTTGGGGAAATGGTAGCCATCGTAGGAGTAATCTTCTCCAAGAACATGCGGCACGCCTACGAACAGTTAGTCTGATATTGTTTGTGCATGTGCAGACGTACTGACCTAATGGAACTGTTGACTTCCACCTGAGACACTCCTTGATCGCACCACGTAGGGTTGGTAACTGTGAACTATGTTCCAAGTCGAGAAACTCGTCCGCTGTGACTTGGTCGATTTCCGCACGGACTTTCTCTTGCCAATCTGGATGCAACACCATGGCCAAGATGAACAGCGTGATAGGCCCGGCGATTGTTACAATGGCGACTGTGCACATCATGCCCACAGCGTATACAGCTTCCATTTCGTTTTCGAATAGAAATTTGTCATCTTTGTTATGTTCTCTAGATTCCACGGAAGCACTAACATATGTAGGCGGGCTTTCGACTCCAATTTGTTTCCTTGTTTCCTCAAAAAGCGTTTTCCATAGTGTTTCTTCTGCCTCTTGTCGAAGGCGTACTGGTCGCTTGCCTGGGATGATCCACTCGGGCAGGAATCGGAGAACAGGTAGCAGATTGGTCGCCGGTCCCGATGGTCCAATCTGGTGAATGAATTCCAAGGCATTCTTTATTAGCGCTGCAGAAGGAGTGTCCGTGCCATATGCTAATCGGGAACTAATCCTACCACAGTACATGTATGCCAAGTCGAAGAACGATTGAGGACTATCGATCAGCTCAACGAGAAACCGTTTTGCTTCAAGTGCCATATACCCTTCAAAGCTGCGGGACAGGTCACGAGTAGTCACCAAGTGTGCAAACCTCCGTTGCCGCACCAAATGTTCTGCATACATGTATGTTAATGCGCAATCTTCTATTCCTTGTCGAGTAGACTAGACTTACCAGTGTATCCGAGGAGTGGAAGATATCTGAAGCCTTTGGTCACCTCAGGGTACGCGCCGAGATCTGCGCGTGCGGACGCAATCGACGAATGCTTGCAGAGAAGATCCTGTGCAATGTGGTCTCGCGCAATCCAAATGTGTGTATCGCCACCTAGTGTGCATGAGAAGAGTCCACCATATCGATCGCTAAACGTCTTCATTGCTTTCCACGGTCGCATACGATCTAAGTCATGCACGCGTCCGAGATAGGGTAGCGTGGATGTTGGGCCAGGAAGGCGCTTCAACCCTGAGCCCAGAGGTGGTAGGTCGGAGATGAGATACTTGATAGAATGATAAGACAAGAAAAGTAACAAGGCGATGATGCCAACGCTGAGGGCGAAAGATTTGCTGTATCTTTCAATATCTATGGGCAAGTACCCCTCGAACATTTCGATCCCAGTCGGATTGTGAGTGTTGTGAGCGGCAAACATGTCGGAGAAGTATGGAGGCGGCACTACTCACGGCTAGGAGATACAAGTGAAGATATCAGCTTGCTTGCATGCGTTCTGTGAATTACAATGACTTCGACATGCCTCCTTTAAGTTCAACCACGTTGAGGCACACTGGTGCACACTAGGGCACAATGGGGTACAATGGGGCAAACTAGGCCACAGTGGGGTACAGCAAATCAGGAGTAGCCACCTCTCGCAGAAGATACGCCCGAGACAACCATGTTGATACTCAATCGGCAGACAACATCGGATCCCCACTATCTTCATTATCCAACGCATGTGTTTGGCTTCAGCCTACTACAGTTCCAAGTACCGGGAGTAATATCTCGCAGGACCAACATATGTTCCAGAGAACACGACCGACATTTCAGTCCATCGCTCGGCCGCAGGAGGTCAGCAGTGTAAGCTCCACCAACCGTTCTGTAAGCCTCTCGAGACATAACTCTCAAGGGTTGTCGCTTTCAACTTTATTCTTGGACACATGCATACCCCAGTTTCCCAACGCCCCTAATTGAGTAGAATTAGCATGTCGCCTTTTCGAGAACATGCGATGCGATGGCTCTACTCTCGTTGGTCATATGCTTGAGATTTAACGTTTGATAGTCAGCATCTGACAAGGGGTTGACGGGGTTGAAGTCGTTATCCTCAAGGTCGATTTGAGGCTTCATGAGTACCACGGGTCCTCACCAACGACACCTAAAGAACAACGACCCAACACTGAAGCTCTTACGAGCAAAACACTTCTCTCTCTCTCTCAAGGTCGTCCTGAGGCTATTCACGTGACCTTTTATCATCAACGTTGACCTCGCTAATCTCGCAGGATTCCGCCAATCTCGGTTACGACATAGTGGTTGTGCGGTCGCCCAGTTACTCTGAGTCATAATATGACTACTATGTCCTCGGGTGCCGATGGAGCACGATATAGATCCGCGGACTTCGTAAAAATGACGACCAACAGGCACAACCGGTAGAAGTTCGCAAGATGGCCATTTTGAGATTTACACCGAGGAACTGTCGTTTCAACATGATGCGCTCAGTGGTTTTCTGCAGGTTCGGGTCGACGACCTGTAACATCTGTTTCTCCAGCTTGCGCCAGCTTGATGTCGATCTCTCGTGCGGGTCATGTATGTAACTTCCACAACAATGCACAGACATCTCTAACTCAAATCATTCCCAGGATGGAATGCCCAGCGGAAGCGATGATGCGGTTGCCACCTAGAAGAGGTAGATTGGTAGTCGTGAGAGCTTTGAATCAATGTTGTTCGTCGAGATGTAGTTTTGGGCTTTTAATGATGATCCGTGGTTCCTGCTCAAGTGAGGGTCGTGCTTCCCAAACGCTGCATCCTATCAAGAACGCTAGCAATGACCGGCTCTTGTCAACAATGAAGCTACATCTAGCGCTCCGACTCAAGTCGTGCGAGACCCTGCGCCCGCCCAGTTCTAAACACTTTATCCGGCAATTTAAATCGCTGTTTCGAGTTCAGGAAGACCTCGGAGAACTTTAAAACCACGACACAATCAGAGCAGACAAGTACAAATTGCATGTGGGGCAACCCCATCAATCGCTACGGAATCTGTGGGGACTTTGCGAAAGCGTTATAAGCGCCATGCCATCTTGGACGTATCCCCGATAAGCGCTTGAGCTCATCGCATTCTAGCTTTACGCCACGACATGAAAATCAGCGGGCATCTCTTTCTAACCTTCCTGGGAAATTTCCGCCTCGCATTCGCAGAATGCAGCAGGGATACATTGTCTGACGGCGTCGATGCTTACCTCTACGCTCAAAGCGAGGGTGAGATTGAAGAACTTCCGGTAATCGCGAATTTGAACTACACCGAGAATCGGGTCAGAACAAATCTTGACAACAGCATCGTGACGAATGACCTGACCCTCGATTGGAATAATACACTGTACGATATCGCCACTTGCACCACAGTAAGTCTCTAGAAATCGTATCACTTCGAAGAAGCGATCGCTAATGTCGCTTCCACTGTTGTAGTGGACTGAGTTAGTGTCATCTGACCCAAAGAAGCCATATGTCCTGGGAATGCGCTTACAATTCGACGAGGATGGGGCCACTATCACGAAAATGGACTCAATGGTTACAACCACCGGCGATTGGCTATTCAACGCAACCGCAACACTGCAGTACTTCAAAAGAGAAAGCTGGGGTATCATCCCTGAAAATAAAAGAGACTCTCGTGCTACACTGAAAGCGGCAGCGGACGCGTATGCAGACATGTTTTCCAACGTCAGCAGCATCCCGCCTTTTGGTACGCCCTGCTGTCGTACTGAAGGTGGTGGCAGCACATGCGCGAGCGCGAACAGCACCAATCTGAATACTTGTGTTCTGGGCATACCAGACGCCTCAAAGAATCCAGTCTATCTCGTCAACAGAGAGTATGTCATTGATCAAGCGTACGGCACTGTACAAGTCCTGATGGACTTTGGGAGAATGGCGGACAGTCACCAGTTCATGCTCAGAGAAGGCAAGATAAGATACGTGCATACAATGTCAGCATGTGCGAAGGGAAAGAACTGTACGACTTCAACGGTCAGACGAATGCCTGTCGATGGTATGGCTCGACGTTCGGTGGATCTCCGGTCCGTGTAGAATACAGAAACTTGAGGGCAAAGTCCCAACATACCCGGCCACCCTTTAGCTTCAGCTTCAGAAGTTTGAATGTATTTGCTCTTGCATTCATGAAAAGTCACTTTCATTGTAACACGTGCTGCTTCAACGAATGTATTTCAGCACCCTGGGGGAGATAGTGTACTACTCAAGAACTATTGATCAATTGCCACACCTCCTCTGGTTAAGACTGAGGACAATCACCAAGAGATCGAGCGTCCTCCTCGAATTAGTCGTTCAAGCGAACAAGCACGCCCTCCTCCGAAGGGATGAATTCGGCATCTTTGAAGCTAGACTGAACCATGGTGAAGATTCCATTGTTCGCCACGGGTCTCGGAACATTATCTCTGAAGTAACTCCCATTGTCGCCAATAACATTTCCCGGAGGATCGTACTCGCAGACAAACTTGTAGAAGGGCACGTTGTTGCTGATGCAGGGGTTTTGATTCCAAGCGCATCCTAACTTCTTGGAACTCTTCCAAACAACTTGCGTAAAATGGCCTGTTTCCTCTGAAAACCCGGGGTTGTTGAAGTCGTATTTCGCAATCTCTGCGTACCAGCCGTCGGTGATGTCCGCTTTGGTCTGGTTGATGTAGTCGAAAGCCCCCGTAGCCCAAACACCGAAGAGATTCTCGCCGTATTTTCCGCCCTGCTGCTTGTAAGTATTGACATGTCAAAGGAGGAAAGTGATTCATACAGAATGTTTGAAGTCGCAATTGTTTGCCCAATTTTGAGCATATTTAGCTGCATCATTGTCCCACTTTAGACCTGCTACTCCATGCTTAGCACGATCAGTGTTGTGCGTATTCACTGCGGCATTCTGAAAATTCTTGTCATTGATGTTTGGGACGGCGAGAATAGAGGAAGCAAAGGCTGTAAGAGCCTGAATGTAGATGAGGAGATGCATGGTAGACTTGATTGTATGAGAGAAGAGAATGTTGATGAGTGGTATGTCGAGGGATGCTTGTGGGATAATGAGCAGCTTTTATAGTATGAGAACCGCAGATTTTAGCGTTACAGAACCGTAACCGGGCAATGATTCGCTCAGATATCTTAACACCTTCGTCAGTGGCCTTCACAAAGCGACCCGTCCTGCGTACGAGGCGCAACAGTTTTTGGATATAAGTGTCTCGTAAGCCTCTCGCCTCGGTGACACAAAGGCGAAACTTAGATGCTCTTCTAGGCGTCTACAGATTGCCTCGTGCGCTTTTCACAAATGATCACCAGTTCTAAGCCACAAGTCGAACTTCTAGCCCCGGCTGCCTATAGTCTCCGCGGAGACTTACATTATCAGAAAGATAACAGGCGAAATCGTTGTCTTTTCACTTGCAACCTTGAATGCAAGAGTGATGGTTGATACAGGCTGGAGAGTCGATTGTCTAAGTCGAGCTTCTCAGAATGTCTCCAAAGTAGAAAACGATTCGTGTCAGAGCACACAGGATTAATATATCTCTATGTATGAAACACCGACTGGTTGGTGTAGAAGCGTATTCTAGAGATGGTACGACCAAAACTAGGATACGAGCGCCACCAAGCCATCAACGAACGCCATAGCTCCAACTTGACACCTTGTGTTACGCATCCATCTACATCCAACATTCAGAGTCCTGCTAAGGTCCGCACTCTGCTTAGCCTCTGGAGTCATCGACTTGACCTCAATCTCAATACATAACAACAGCCAGCCTCTTGTCCTTAGAAGCGACGTCAGGCACTCCGGTGCCACCAACGATGTACGCGTTCTTCTGTCCCACCACCCTATTTAGGTAATCGATGGCGGCACTATTCGGTCCACCATTCCAGTTGCCGACAGTGGTGTCAATGGCGCGCCTGAGACAACGTCATGCGTAAAGCCTTTGGAAATGTTACTGCCGTCAGTAGAAGCTATGGTAGCCGCACAGTCGCACCCTTGCTGGAGACTAATGTCACCGTGCGCCGCATGGTCGTTGCTAGCTTCGAGTTGAAACTCGACCCAAGTGCACGGAAGTTGAGTTCCATGCTGCACTCGGCCTTTGAATGAAGTGGGAAGAGGTACGAACTGAGATGCGTTGGGTTTCAAGTGCACGCTTTTGAGGGGATGGTCGAAGTTAGCTCCGGCCGTCCCATTGCCGTTCCAGTAGTTGTCGTAGAAGACGAAGTCATGTTCGTGATTCGACTTGTTGGTGAGATGGATCCCGGGTCCTTGGTCAGTCACTGCAAGCGTGTGAGAAAGTGGCTTGTGAAGTCCTGGGGTCTCGCGCTGCTGTTGGACAAGTCCTAGAAGAGCTTCTGGTGATTCATCGGAGATCTCCATCATTATAGCAGATCAAGATGCCAGAGCTCTGCGTATTTGTTAGCGGCGTCATCAAGCTGCTGGACAGGTGAGGCTTACCTGATTGTTGTCATTGCCGTTCCCTGGACTGCCACCCCAAGAACCAATGCCGATATAAGTCTTACCATCCGCAAAAGAGCGAACGAAATTCTCGAGTTGAGGAAAGTCCTTGGGGGCGCCCATACGAACAACATTTCCGTTTCTCGTAAAGATGCAGCTCTTCAACTCATCTTTATTATGTTGGCTCGCCTTGTGCCAAGCATCGTTCAGATGTTGCATGAACTTGGGGTCACCCTTGCGAGTTCCGTTGTCTCCAACTTGCTGAACGATCATGTTACCGCCAGCACCACAGATATTGCTCATGTCGATGAAGTCATTGCCCATGTAACCACACTTCGTGATCTCGGCTTGCTCGCCGATCTGACCGTCGTGTATAGCGATAATAGCCCCAGTCGAACCATCAGGGGCCTTGATGCTGTGCTCTCCATCGGCTTTCACGATGATATCTTGGTTGTTGTTCCAACCATGAACCTGGAAGCGTTGGTCATGGCCGGACATGGTTCGGATGATGAGATCGTGGACTCCCATCACGTCGAGCGTCAATTGTTCCGAGGTCTGGGGCGAAGAAAAGGAGAGGTTCGACAAGTAGGCTCCAGATATATAACGATACTTTACGATAATTTCGAAGACGAGCTGTAAAAATGTACAGTTGGTGTGCGTTCAATCAAGTGTCGATGGCCCTCTTCATATATATTGCGTCTTTACTCGTCAGTCAAAAGTCGATCGTGACCTGTGATGAGGTCCTCAAAATCCTCTTTCCCTCACTGAAAGTTATCGGGCGTCCAAGTTCCGTTCAGCTGAGAGCTACCATGTGAACTACTGCAAGGCGTATCGGGGCGACGATACTCATTCTCTGTAGGACTAGGCACCGGCCCGTACCTAGTGCAGAACCACATGGACCTTATCCAGGGACATTAGAGGCTGAGCCAAACATGTAGCTTCGATATAGTCCAGATTCAGTCAAAGCGACGAATTGTGCTGCTCTCGAATGATATGCCTTGAGACTTCTCTAGAATGAAGCTTAGCGAGATATGACATTGTCAGACTGTCTGCTGTAGTGATACCTTGAAGATGCCCTGTTCGGACATCGGCTGATTGTGAGATAAAACATATTTTCCATTACGAGAATTTCAGACGAACCTCGTGAAGTCATGGAAGCCAATTGACTTCAAGGCAGCTTTATTCCGCTGAGTACGGCGTAGCGGATGCATGAGAATAACTTCACGCCGCAGTGGCTGAAGGTCCGCCTGTGACCCAACCGATGTTGAAGCATCGAGCACGAGGCGATCGCCTCGGTGTCCGCGCCTCGAAAATCGTTCAGCTGAGAGCCCGAAAATTTTGTAATGTTCGAGAGATAACCGTTTCTGGTACTGTGCTGATACCCTGAAGTCAGCAGTCGCCCGGACGAACCTCTGCAGGGATATGCATGCATACTGGGGCGTAGCCCACCTGGCGAATGCGTGCGAGTGTCATCTTAGCGGCCCCCGAGGACTTGTAGCAACCTGGATCGTAAGCTCGTCTACGAATATGCCTAAACCATTCTCATGGGGGCTATTTCTTTACTATAAGTCCAAGGGACCTGCTTTTGAAAGTTTCTATACCTACCCATTTAGCTCTTGAGTGTATGACACACCGATATCGATCATGGTCATCAAGAAGCGCTGTCTCCTCTGGGACTACACCAACACCAACGACTGTCCTGGCCAGATGGACAAAGTCAATTTTAACGGCCCCATTTCTTCGGTCTCTAACTGGAATGCTTGGACTCCTCCAGAGCTCAAAGGCCGTGCGCCTTTCCGCCCCATGATTCACCTCGAGCATGAGCTGAGCGGAGATCCATGGAAGTGGATTAGCGAATCCAAAGAGCCAATTGTGCACTTTTCAACGAGCCGGAACGCAATGGCATCAGTCCGCAGAAGGCAGCTGAGTATTGGCACAAACAGGTGATTAGTAGAGACCATCAAATGGATGCAGGAGTACTGACTTAAATCAAGGTCGTACCTACCCTCCGCGATCAACACCACAAAAAGCTCGTCTCGCCATCCTATGCATCCGATCCAGCCGGGCAGAAATGGATTTCTGAGTTCATTTCCCTTGTCAAAGACTCTCTACCCGACTTCCTCGGCTTACACTGGTACGGCGATTCCGCCGACGAAGCCCAAGGCTACATCGATACCATGCACAAGAAGTTTCTCAATCATAAAGTCATCGTCCCGGAGATTGCTTGCATCAGCCGCAACCAAAAGGACTGTTACGCATTCACGCAAAAGATGTGCAATTGGATGGACGACCAGAACTTTGTATTCGAGTATGCCTTCTTCGGGTGCATGAAGAATATGCCGGATGACTATGTGAGTCCCGAGGCGAGGCTCATGAATCCCGATGGCAGTTTCACGGACTCGATGAACAAGTATATGAATGCGCAGCCTTGGAATTAATGTATCTGGAAACCGTAGTTTGAGCATGAGCGTTTCTTTGGCGTACTCTTGCAGAGCTAATAATTTTACGCCCTGTGCATAGGCTGCTTCGAGATTTCGTGCGCAAAGACAGGATTGAGACGAATCGGTCGTGAGTTGGCCGTCGAGAGTCGTCATTGAACGTGCAGTAAATTGTAAAACTTGGAGGAGTAATCCAAACTTATGCGGACTCTCTGTTTGCGCGCACTTCTACATGTACAAGTAGAAAAATGTAGAAAGAGATCGTACCTTTATACGATGCTACCGGATACATACGTGCACGTCTATTAAGCTTCTTGATATGAATGTACAATAAATATATGGTTACCTCCTTCCCTAAGACGGTAATATGCAATGCACACACGATCGTTGACCCACGGAGCCCAGCTCCACCAGGCTTTGATTCATTGGGTCACTGGTGCTCATTATACCTTGGCTGGCGCGGAACGCTTCTGACCAGCGAAAAGAGTCTTGCGAACGGGCCAGTATGAGATACCAAGAAGGAGGAACCCAGTGTTGACGAGTAGGATGGTGCAGTACCGGGCGTAGTGCTAAAGGGAGATAGTTAGCGCACGGCTCTAGATTCCGCAAAACATAGTCACAGAGCTAACTTACATATTCAGAGCACGCGTTGGTCGACCATGGTTCCCTAGCAAGATAAAGATTGCCCATCATGCACGAGAATGTTTCGTGTGTAAATTGCCTACCGCCGGTGTCGTACTGGCCATTCACAAATTTGACCTCGATTGTAGACTTGGATTCAGGGTGCGCCGCATTCGATATGTAAACCAGTGCGAGAATCACCAGTTGGCCAGCGAAGTTGATAGCACCGAATCCCAGGGTCATGATACCAACGAAGGCATTATTCGGCGTTAGGTGGCGTATCGATACGGTTCCCAGTGCTACACAGACACTTGCGATGAGAGCGAGGAAGGCAGCTGCAAGCAGTGCGATGTGAGAGTCGTTGATGATAGCATCAGGTTGCTTGAGCGGGATAGTATCGATCGGGAAGAAGGTGATTTCGAGACTAAGTAGAGTACCAGCGACCGGAACGCCGCAAACGAGACATGCCAAGACGAGTGCGAGCGTCGTGCGTTTATCGCGCCCTTGCTTCTTAGGGGGAGGCATGATGGGCAAAGAGCGTAGAGACCGTAGACCAACGTGAATACAGGAAGAAGCGAAAGGACTAGCCCTGGACGAAAAGAAAACGCGAAGAGAGCGTTGGAAACTGAGAGCCGGCTCTGCAAAGCGTGCTGCGCCGTGGCAGGACACAAGACATTGTAATAGGTACTCAAGCAGACTACTGGTATGGCGTGAGCGAACGCTCCGCTCCTCGGTGTTGTGGTGGTTGGAAACACGGTGTGCTTCGCAATTCGGCTGCTGATTGGACACCGTGTGCGTAATCAGACCACGGAGTTGCTCGCATGTAAGACCTCTGTTTTACGCCACGTGCACCCATCCCTTCTTACGAATGCGAATGTACTCGCATCTCGATATCGGCCTCGTACAATCCGCTTCCTGTTGTTCTTTTGAGTGGAAGCAGGACTCTCCCGATGAGTTGTCAGATAGCGCCGAGAACGACTCAATCGCCCCGAAATTTCAAGGCTCATACAGACCTCTGAGAGACGTTTCTCTCGATTCACAGTGCCGCATTGTGCCGCATTCCTTCAAAGGCTTGGCTACTGAAACCAAGTGGCCTCGCGGTGAAGCATGGAGGGTCCAGGCTTCCGCTCTGGACGTGGTCCGCGGTCATCTCGTCGCAACCATTGGCGGAGTGTGGCAGAGGTTTGGAACATGTCTGAAGAACCAGCTCGGTAGGCGCCGCCCTTCAATGAGGCAAGAAGCGACGGAAAAGAGAGTGATCGCGACGATTCCAGGAGTGTTGCAGGCCAGGCGCTTATTCATGGATCTCCACTCCAGCGTGCACGGACTATTGCGACACGTGACAGGCCCTACATGATCCATGACCTCGGCAGTGATCTGTTCTCCGCGCAACAGTAAAGGTTTTCGAAATAATACTCTTACAACTATAAGGCTCTCATACCTTATCAAGAGTTGAGCTGGTAAGGTTATACTGGCTTTTACAAATTATTAGTCCTGCTAAAGCGAACTCACACCTGCACCACACAAATCGTACGCGGGAACAGAGAACCCTGGACTACTGTTCAGAAAGTAGAAGATTTACAAGAGCAACGAGTCATTCCAGAGAGAAGAATCTATAATATCTTACACACCACCGTTACCGACGTACCAGCTTTGCAACGACTGCCTCCGACTTAAGCAGTCATTGTCGTTGACTCTTCTTTTTTGGCCTTCAAAGCTTGGTAGATGCCGTTATAACTGCAATTGAAATCCAGATTTCTGAGCATCCTCTCCGCCACTGTACCAAGAGCGGTGTGAGATTTCCGAGTCTCTTCCAGAATCTTTACAACACGAGGACGGCGTACACTCTCTGCCAGCTTTAAGATGTCCGGGACTTCGTCGCGTTGAGCCCCAGTTTCCAACAACCGAAGACTCTCCGCATCCTCGATGCTCATGTTAGCGCCCTGGCCTTGCATCGGCGTCATGGCGTGGGCGGCATCACCGATGACAATGGCGCGGCCTCGTACCCACGTTGGAAGAGGCTCGAGGTCCTGAAGCTCCCAGATCTTGACTTCAGTGGCAGCACTGTCTATGTTAACTTGCTCATCGTGGCCACTGAGTTTGGTCTACTCATCGAACATACCTGAGAATTTTATGCAACGATTCGCCAAAGACACTGAAGCTCTCGAGCATCTTCGCGCGGTCGCCTTCCGCATGCCACGATTCTGTAGCACTCTGGCTGGACTCCTCCGTTCGCATGATGCAAGAAAGATTAAAGTACGTCTGGTGTCGGATCGGATACGCCGTCACCATTCGTTGGGTTCCATCACCGGCCATGATCACCGACGAACAATTTTTAGAAGTGTCAGGGTCCCACCAGTGCGGAAGGGGTAGGTCACCAAGAGCCTTTTGCGCATCTGCTGTAGATACAGCAACTCGGTAGCAGGTGAGGCCTGTCTTCTTCGCCTTATGGCTCTCGTCTCGGGTTATGCTATTACGAAGCCGGGAATGCACGCCGTCGGCAACTATGTTGTATCAGTATGCGAATGTGTCTTAGTCAGAAAGTTGTTAAAGACTCACCCACTATCACATCTGCTGTAACCTTCTCACCGTCACTTAACTCGACCACGCCCGCCTTAGCATCCAATCCGACTATGCCTTTGTTCCATACGGTCTTTGCAGGTTCGCCTCCTATGCCCAGCTCGACCGACGGCGCAGTTGCAAGCCTGAGGAGCTCATCCCTGAAATCAGACCTCTTGAGTGCAATGCAATCTGCTCCAAATCGAGGCTTCACGTCCATGTCGACTTCTTCCCCAACGTTGCCATCCTTATCATAAGTCCGTATGGCATAGATGGGGACTGCGCCAGTCCGCTCGCGGTCATACGATATGGATTCGAGGATCTTGACACCATTTGGAGCGATAATGATACCTTGACCACCTGTTGCAACACTGGCTGAGCCGCGTTCGTAAATGGTGACTCTGCATACTAGGTCAGTGCTATCCTAATACATGCCTGCTTCGGATACGACGCTGAAATCCGCTCACTACAATGGCCGTTAGTACACCAAGTTCAATGTTCATCTAGCTTCTGATATGTCTGTTTGGTCTCTTACCTGGTGATGCTCGCGCAAGATACGAGCAGCGGTCAGCCCCGCCAGTCCCGAGCCGACGATGATAACTCGGAGTCCGTTTTCACTGCCCATCTTTCTGATAAGTGAGACTCAATGACGTGATAGAAAAGTCAAAAGAGGACAGAATTTCGTCAGTCGTCGTGCGACTTCTTGAGTGGCAAAGATCAAATCTATATACATGGGGTAGAAGAAGGAGCATTGAATGTCCGAAAGAGCTCGGCGAAAATACCTTGATATCCGAGGTCTTCCAATACAGTGGTTGAGCTTAACGTGAGGTGTCTAGCTTTACGTGAGATGTCTGTGGTTCCTTATTTCCTCTACGCTCCGTCTCTTAAGCCCGCCTAATCAACCCTTAACTCCGTCTTTCGTATGTGTTTGAGCAACTACTCGATCCTGGGCCTAATGTTCTTCTGCCTAACTCTTGACTCTAGCAAGATTGTGAACAGCATGCACAGGCCACCAATACCATTCAGCATGCCCCCTCACCTTACAGACTTGAAACCTTTCGCGTCTTCTGAGCACCGCTCAATATCTGCACGGCATGGTGACTGATCGCCACCAACTCCATCTTCTCATCGAAAAGCAAAACCTGGCTGTCCATCCTCCCATTGATTATACTCTTAGCTTCTGTGCGCAGGTACAGCCATCTCACACCCTCATTGGGCAATCTCTTCTTGATCTCCGTACTCGTACTCAGCGTACCATAGAAGAACGAGCCTTTGAAGACTTTATCTCCATACCCATCCTCGAGCGAGCCATCGAGTTCTAAAGCCCGCCAATCAGGCTTACCTACATCCCGTGCCTCTTTCTGGAGACTTGCCCATTTCAACGTCGCTTCGACACTTCCCAATGGACGCTGTCCATCAGCCGAGGTATGAAAGTTCTCCATAATCGGAAGACTGCAGTCCAGAACAAAGTGTACCAGGTCGTTGGTCCATCGCGCCTCGGGAAGCAAAGGGTTGCGCGAGCCTGAGGGGTAACAGTCCCAACCTGGTGTAACCCATTGCTCGACGTAGGTGATGTCGGTCGGCAAATTAGTGGGAATGAAGAACTTGATATAGGCAAATGCACGGCGAGCGCCTTGATCTTTGAACTGCGAATGATACGACGCCCATCTTGGATCACTATCGGTAGGAAACTTCTCGAGATCAGCTTCAGGCGGAGGCGGGAGCAGACTCCATCCAGTATTGAGGGTTATGCCAGAGATGGATAGTCGTGAGATACTATCCACATGTCAATCTATGCTTATTTGAGTATCAGTGGACTTTACGAGCCGTATCTCACCAGAAGTCGGCTGATGCAGCAGGTTGTGCTCTACTGTCCTGAAACAACTGGACGCGAAGTGTGGACCAAGCCTTGCCGATGCTGACTTCATCGAGTTGGAGTACAACAAGGCCTGCATGAGGGAATACGGGCCGATAGAAGCTGACGAGAGATGAACGGATGTCGGCCTGGTCTTGTATTGCAGTTCGATATGAAGCGTAGAGAAGGGCATGTTTCGCCAATAGACACGCTATGAATCCTCCAGATACAACTGCAAAGATCAGCCATTCCCATATCTCATCGCATTGATTGATGAATATAGTGTCGGTTAAAAGCTTACCATCACCAAAACAGACGGAGCCTGGTAGTTGGACAAATCGTTTGGAGCTACCCGAGACGCCGAGATAGAGGGCGTCAGATAGACTAGGTTGATGGGATGAAGACATTGTGTCTGGCTCATAGTCGATGCTATCACGAATCTTGTTTGAAGAGTGTGCTTCTGCCCATTGTGTGCTCTGCGGTGCGGTAGTGCGGCACGGTTTACTGTGCCGTTCGTGCATATTACGAGGAGCCAGTATTAATTGAGTCATATCCAGGAAGATCACATTGACGACATTGACGTTGTAAACCGCATTCTAAAGGGCACTGTAGAGGACCTCAAAGGCCAACAGAGCCTCTTAGCACCTGGCTGAAATATGAGTCAATAAATACGCGCTCCTCGTAGATGGTCTTGACCTAAGACACAGTGTTTCCGGCAACTCTCGAGAACCTCAAGCTTAGGCATCTACAGATGCTTATTCACGAGGTCGCCGGGCCTATTTCTCGTCGAGCCCTCGAAGATGTTTGACAACAATCAAGGCTCTACATCGCGTATTTTGCATCTCACCTTTTACTAGTCGGATGCGAGCATTGCTGGAGGTCAGACCCGCCAGCCGCGAGCGAGTAACAAGTTCCAGTACATCTCTGGGTTAGCGCTACCCGGTTTGGGGACTCAGTACGAAGTATACCGAGGCAGATATCGCTTCGTGCGGAAGCATGAAGCCCTCGCTACTGCTTAGCTCTAGGAGGTCTCTCATCTTCTTATCTCAGGTTATCGTTCCTCTGTTCCATGATTTTGAACGTGCCTATGTTGCACCGAAAGTTTACCAGAGAACAAAGAGAACAAAGAGAACAATTTCTTGTGTTCGAGCCGACAGGTACCAGAGTTGGCGATTGCGACTCCCTTGACGAAATGTCGCGTGCGGGTCTTTCCAGTCAGTTGAGAGAAGATCAAGGCATCTACGCGAATTTGTAGTGGAAGTGGATGTTTGTACTTGAGTGAGGAGCAAGATCAGACGGTGGAAAGAGGTCCCCACTTATCTGCACTTGCTCTGTGTTCATTGGACAGCAGTCGGAGCGACTTCCCCCGTCTCGAATTCTGGACTAAACCGGCCTAGCACCAGCCATGAACTTCCTCATTTGCATTCGTCTCTGTACTCCCTGCTCCTCTGAATTCGACTCGACTATTTACATCCTTTGATAGATCAAACTTTGGAAAAACCCTTCATTTCGAACAATCGTAATGGCCGCCACAGAAAAGGACCCACAAGAGCTCGCAAAGGCCAAAGAGCTATCGCACATTCCCTGGGGCGAAGAATACGAGAAGATGATCTCAGGCATGCTGTACAACCCACACGCACTTTCTTCCCAAACCCAGCCGATAACGAAAAACGCTCAGATACAATGCCTTCACCCCCGAACTCGAAGCAGCACGTTTCAAAGCGCGAGCCTGGGCACACAAATACAACCACTACTTCCCGGCCCCAGAAACCAACCCGAACTTCGACTCGCTCGCCAAAGAGCGGTCTGAAATGCTCAATCAGATCATCGGGAAGGTAGACGACACGGCTTTCATTGAGCCGCCGTTTACCATTGACTACGGCTGCAACGTTTCCCTCGGCAGGCGCTTCTACGCAAATTTCAACCTGACTATCCTGGACTGTGGGATTGTGAAGATTGGAGACCGCTGCATGTTTGGGCCGAATGTGTCGATTTTTGCAGCGACGCATGAGGTGGAAGTGCAGAGCCGGAGAGATGATGTCGAGTACGCTAAGCCTGTGACTCTGGGCGATGATTGCTGGATTGGGGGACATGTTGTCATCCTGCCTGGCGTGACGATTGGTGATGGCTGTACGATCGCAGCTAGTTCTGTGGTCACGAAAGATATTCCGTCCTGGAGTGTGGCGATGGGTTCACCGGCAAAGGTGGTGAAGAAGGTTAGCCCGGTGCCGCCGATAGAAGAGGGTGCCGGTGGGAATAATGTGGTTCAGCATGTTGACACTACAGGTTAAAAAGGAGGATCACTGGGAATGTGAAGAGCAGTGGTCGGCGCCAAAATAGACACATTATTATAGATGAGTAGATCATTCACTCCCAATACGCATTCGCGATTTTCGCTAAGAGACAAGCTCACAACTCATTGACACGCGTGCTCAAACACAGCCTGCAAATTCGACGCTGGATCCTCATTCTCCACGATCCCCAGTACAGTCGTTGGTTTCTTATACCCCAAGAGCGAAAGCATCTTCGGGTTCATATCCAACACCTTACTCCTCGGAATTGCCAGGAACTGATTCTCCTCTGTGCGGAGCGTTCCCCTGACGAAGAACAAACCATGCATCTTCCGCACTTCGCCTTCCACTGAGTTATGTCCGCCGCCATGGTAGCAGGAAGCGAGAAAGATGAGTGCGGAACCTGGCTGCATTTCTACACAGCATCAGCACCACGACTCGGTATACACTTTGTGAGGACTGGGAGAGGAGAGGAGAGGAGAGCAGACATACCAGCAAAACAAACCCCATCCAACCCCGGCCTCCTCGCATCATCCCACCGATGACTCCCCGGCACAAACATCGTCGCGCCATTCTGCCTCGTCGTCCTTGTCCCCGCAACCAGACACCCAAACTGGCTCACCCTCTTCAAATCAAACGCCCCGCCATGCCTAATCCCATGCACATTATCATCGCGATGCAGCGTCTGCCGCGGCGCGCCGAAGCCAATGTGCAGCGTAATCGAGATGCTGAGCAGCGGATCGATGACGTTCTCCTCGACGGCGTCTTCGCGGAGCACTTGGAACCGGTCTTGCAGGATCGCGGTGCGCAGGTCTTCGAGCACGGCGTTCTCGCTGCATATGCGTGCCATGGTGGGCGATTTGCCGACGAGGCCCGGCATGGCGAGGGTTTGCTTGGGGATGATGTTTAGTGCGCCGCCTTCGGTTGAGCGGGTCTTGGTGCGGTGCGCTTCGACGTCGGCGTCGATTGCTGCGAGATCTTCTTGGGTGGTGAAGTTTGTTAGGATGATGCCGCCGTCGCGTTCGATGATGCGGAGTATGTCCTCGGTTGGGGCAGTTGCGGGGAGTTGGGCGATTGAGACGGAGGGTTTGTAGGATGGGTCGATTGGGGGTGGGATTGTGATGGCCATGGTTTTGGGTTGAGGGAGTGGTTGACTTGGGATTGAGAAATACAGATATTAGGGTTGATGAGAAGAGGTTCAAGTAGCCTCCGAGGAAGAAGATAGCCGAGTTGAAGGGTTTGATGAATTCTGAATTCAAGGGATGAACAAAAGGAAGTGGAGAAAACTTGTTTGGATGATTAGAAAGGGCAGCTCGTCAACACATTCATTTCCTAACCAGAAGGTAATGTCTCTGGTCTGCTCGAGAACACCTCAGAGCATCATACCGTGCCGATCACTTTGCTCCACTACCCTAAATAAGGTATGTGGGTCCGAAGAATAGCAATCCCTTGACTTCACAGCTGTCACAGCTCGCACTCTACCCCAGCGTCGCACAACAATCTTTCAAATGACTTTCCCATGATGTTCATACGCGTCGGCATGTGAGCATGAAGTCGAGGGTACGGCGGAGCACTGATAGGCTATCGACCAATACGGAGCATCCGCAATCCCCGACCAATCAGACAACGTTACAATGGGGGATAAAGCTTCCTAATGTGGCAAGCGTACCGCTTCCGGGACTACAAAGTTGCCTATCTGGGTATCTCAGCCCTCTTAGAAACTTGTCGAGGTTGACGTGTGGATTGTGTATGGTGGTTATGCTATCGGACTATCGAGAGAGGTATGAATGGTCTGAGAGGACGAAGGCGATTGGTAGAGCGTAGAGATAGGAGTGACATGGCAATCGTCGGACTTGAGAGAAATGGATGGACTAGATCATGGGTCGATGATAGAGAGGTCAAGATGATATCGCGAGCCGTTGAGCAGGCATTGTGTAGAGGTTTGGCCTAACATAAAAGTGCCCGTCTCTTCCTTTGCGTACACTCTCCATCGTATACTCGAATACAAAGTTCACAATCATCTTCAACACTCTCAAGCTTACCTTCACAAACAAACTTTTCTACCAAGATGACAGAAATAGCCATCCCCACCCCGGTCCCAACTCTCAAAGTCCGCCCCATCATCCGCGATCAACTTAAACCAGCTTCTCGCGCACCTCGCGCAATTTTCGACGAAGCCACACACCTGAACTACGTCTCAGCGCCGAAGACACTTTCGCTAGATGACATCGGTCTGTCCCCACCAAATGCCATATCCTCAGTGGCGGTGTCTGAGCCCTTCTCGCTCTTCAGCGAAGAAGCTATGCGAATCATGAGGAGCGAGATCTTCACGGACGAAGTCTGGGAGAATTGTATGCACAGCACTGAATTTGCGGGGTGCCAGTTGCGAGAACACGCGCCAAAGTGAGTACTCCCTTACAGGTTGCTCATAGACTTCAATGCCATTGACATTGTAAAGATACGCACCTTTCATGTACGACGCCTGGACGAATCCGCGCACCCTGTCCATCATCTCCTCAATCGCAGGCATCGACCTCGAACCCGTCTACGACATCGAAGTCGGGAACATCAATGTCTCCGTTCAAGATCCGAACAAAGATCCCGCCAGCGTTGATGAAGTCGCTGTTACGAAATGGCATGTTGACAGCTATCCCTTCGTCTGCGTAGTCATGATGAGCGATGCTTCGAACATGATTGGCGGCGAGACGGCTATCAAGAGTGGTTCGGGCGAGACTTTGAAAGTAAGGGGACCGCAGATGGTAAATCTCTTCCGAATCATCGTACTATGTTGCACTAACGTATTGAAGGGTTGCGGCGTCGTTCTGCAAGGCCGATGTATCACACACCAAGCCCTCGCTGCTGTAGGCGGCACCGAACGCATTACCATGATCACAGCGTTCAGACCGCGAGATCCACTTGTCATGCATGACACGGTGCTGACTACGATTCGACCAATCACGAATCACTCAGAGTTGTACTTCCAGTGGACTGAGTATAGAGTAGAGGTCCTGCAGGAGCGGCTAAGGATGATGGTGAAGATGATGGAGCAGCAGCATCGAGCTGGCAGGAAGACCGATAAAGCAAGGATCAAGGAATTCCTGAGGCAGCAAGAGGAATGGCTCAGAATTACAAATGACGAGATAATTTGAGGCGGGTCTGCAGGTGTACGGAGTACGAAGTGGCGTTGGTGGTACCTAGGTAGGAGTTGTCAATCATCGATAGGCGTTATTTTTCCCGCAATGTACTCCAAGACTGTAAGGCAGATCCTTTCTGGAGTTCGCGACGATGCTCATGGCGCAGCAGCAGACTGTTGGTGCTAATCGGTCGATCAGACAGTGCAGCATATCGTGTCCTTATCTCCGAAGTCGGCTCGCTGGGTACCAAGGAATGTCTCATCTAACAGCTTATCCGCACCCATGTCAAGGAAGCGATGTACGTCTGGTACTCTTCCCTGTAGCTTAGACTAGTGCTGGTTCGCAGTGACTTCTATTCGATTACCGCAAGCAGCTTATCAACAGGATCCTCGTCGACCGATATCTCTTATCATTGTACATTCTGTTGGTGACAGCAAGACAACAAGGTGATCCCGAGCAATCGATAGTGCGTTGTTCCGACATGAGCTGATGTGTCGACCTAATGCCCAAAACATACCGTGAGTCCCAGGCGCCTCGCTATGTGGGGACAAAGCACTCCTAAACTCCATGGCAGTCTACGTAGAACCCAAGGCAAATGGCCATCTAGAAATCATCCGAGCATGACTACAACTCAGTCAGCATCACTCAATTTGACTGAGGGAAGTGCAACGGGGAAGACTCACCTTCCCAATCCCATTCTTTCATTACTCCAAGCCAATGCATCTTCCCTTTCACGGTGTAGCCCATGTGACCAGCTCTTGTCAATGCTTCTGCACCCTTCTTGAAAGCAGCTGAGTCCGGGAAGTTAGGAAATCCCGAGATTGAATGTGCACCCGTCGCACAAGGGCAGACGTGAGAATTGCTCTCTGCAGTCAAAGGATCGCAGCGCATCCCGGCATCTAAGCTCGACGACGATTCTCTCGACATACGGCAAGCGTTGCAGCTTGGTATATTCTCGTCCCTTCTCTTCCAAACTTCTTTTGTCACCTTGAGGCACCTGTCAACGATTCCCGTTATCATACACTGAGCCATGATTCCCCATCGCTCCTGCACCCAATCTCGGTCTTCTTGCTCCGTGGCCTCACATCCTGCTACCACGAGCGGGAAGATCTGTACAATCCGTGTACGCGAGGTCAACGGAATCGTGGCCAGGAAGACGAGCACTTTTTGAGCCAGTTCCCACCATGAGTACAAACTTGGTAATTCGGGTACGGCTTGTCGCAAGAGTAGCAGCGTGGCCCACCGGTATGCTTCAGCTGTTTGAATCGCATCGACCATGGTGTACGTCGCGTTTTCTGGAGTCCCTAGATTTGCCAGTGGAACCCACTCTTCGACCGCCTTCTTCAGCTCAATGCCTTGTGATATGATCGCAGGTGAGTTGCGAAGGGCCTGTCGTCTACGCACACAGCCAACGAGATCCGCGACGCGACCAATCAGTGGAAAGAGCGTGCTTGCATATCCCATCAGAGGATCTAGTTGATGTTCTTCAGTACCGAGATTGAGAGTGTTGCAGGCTGCGATGAAGTTGGAATTGCCCGATGGGTCGTAGTTGAGCGTTGTGAGACGAGCAATGACATCCATATAGATGCAAGTATGGGTCAAGAATCGCAGTCGTGTCATATCCTTGGGCGACCAGCCCGACCAATTCTGGGCTGATATGATCTGCTGCACGAGGATCTTGGCCCCTTGGATATGGTCAATGCCAGTTGAGGTTTTTTGATAGTCCCACGAGTGAGCGAACGCTAGAGCTAGCATTGCCGCAATGGTGGTATCCAAGCGGCTGTTCGAATCGTCGACGCTGCTCGCTAGCGCCTGCATGCTGCAGCTTATGTGTTCCAAGCCCTGAGTGTGAAAGCCTATATGGGATTTGCTGAGATGCAGACAGGTCATGGCAGCAATAGCGTGATAGAGTGCAGGCGAGTCTTTAGCTAAAGGCCATATAAGTGTTCTCCATGGGTTGTTGCTTGGGTCATCTCTGATGGAAAGGATGTTGGAAGTCTTCTTTTCGAACAGCGACGATATCGTCTCCTGAGTAGCACGCTGGGGTTGCGGTAGTGGAAATAGAGGCGAATCTTCCTCCGAATCTGGTAGCAGCAAATGCGAGGAAGATAGATCAAAGGTTTGAATATTCGCATCAGCTACTGCGTCCATCCATAGGGTGGTGGAGTCTTGATCGCTATAAAATTGATTTAGCTGCTCCCTTGCCATGTCCGGATCGATACTCGGAGGCAGAAAGTTCGAGATCTCCGGTGCCTCATTCATGTTGAACAGTAGGGACCAAAAGTCGGGATCCTCGGGATCCTCAATGGGTTGGATGTTGCTGTATAATGATGAGCCAAAACCCAGTGTTGTGGAATCTCCGAAGCTCGGACTGTCATCCATGTCATCGTTGTTGACCAGTTCGTTACTACTTTCGCCATGCACTCCACAAGGTGGCCACGTCAGAGAATCGCCTTCTTTGTCAGATGTGTTAATAACTGTATCCCGTCTCTTCTCGTCTTTAGGCTTCCCAAAAGGTTTCCATCTCAAGTCTTTCTGGTACCCACCGCAGACAACTCTACGGCGAACGCACTGCTGGCAGGAGGGCTTCGTTTCGTCACACTTCATGCGTTTCGCTTTGCAAGTCAAGCACCCTAAATGGTCGAAATGTCAGGTACTGCAAAGCAAACATGAGTTCCAGACTTACCATTCCGGCTCTTTGATTGCCTCCGGTTTGAGCCTCTCTGTGCATGATTCACCTCGCCGTCTGGAGGCTTTGGGGCGAGTGACCGCGCATGCTTGACGCGTCCACTGCCTGAGGTAGACGGCCTGGCATTCTCCAAGGGCAAAGACGCACTTGCAGGATCACTTCCTAGCATATAGCTTGCACACGGGCACAGTATAAAGAGAGTGTATGAGGCATGAAGAGTAGTTGGGTTAGAGCGGCGTCATAAATGGTCAATGTTGAGCGCTATCGGGAGGCGATAAGGTCGTGGTCCATAGGTCCACATGTCTAACCCCGCACTATGCTAGTCGAACTCATTAGTAACTGCGACCCAGTCAAACAGTGCGTCTATAAACAGTGATCGCCTGACATGGTTCTACTTCTCTCCAGCTTCAATCTTGACTGTTCGAAGCCTACCCTCAGTAATCAGAGGGAGATATACGAACGGCGCATTCCTGCACCAAAGAGTCAGATAAACACGAGACACCGTTGTAGCGAGACTACTTCAGAAACTGCACGAGGATATCAAGACCCATGCCAACTGCCCCTCCACGGGATATTCTTACTCAAGTAGACGGTTCGGCCGTGCTTAGCGAGACCGGGGAAACCGAATTAAAGATCTGATCTGAGTATCCCTGTTCACTGTCCTACCCAACATGGTTAGTCCGAACATGTTCCACAGCGTCGTCTCTTGATCAATTATCAGTGAAGCGGCAGATTGGACATGATGATTGCTTGGATAAACTGTTGGGCACCAGTAGAACATGGTTCTCTTCTTGGAAAGAGGGCCTCGGGCTCATATATTGGTACGGAGCCAATATCATGCTTCGGCCTGCCGATTGCTTATCTGTGATTTGAGACACGCAAGGAAGGTAACGCGGCCTGATCATACGCAGTATCCGTCGACCAGCTCGCATTCCATACCTTGGCAATCTTGATCAAAGATGTGTTTCATCATAAAGATTTCACGGTGACAGCCAGTCTCCTGACCTCGGGAACGTGGGAATGTGTATTCGTAGCTCTTTCGTGTGTCGTGACATGTTCATGACTAAATGCAAGATGCTGTTTGAATCCGCGGTGTGCCATTTATTCTTTGGGCCAATTCCATCAGCCGGGTGAATGACCTAGCGTACGTCTTTTTATCGACACCCATCGCTCGTCATTGTGTCGCCAATGTCTCTCCGCCTCTTTAGACTAACGCCTAAATCCACTAATTAGATTCCGATCGAGCAGAGCGACAACGCACATACCTTATCATTAGACCTCTTAGTCCCGAAATCGAACACTACTCGCCCTCCTCTCATCCACGAAACTGCCCCGACTCGCCCTCCCAACATCCCTCTCCCGAACCACACTCACACTCCGTCTCGTAGTCCTCCCCGGCTCATGATACTCGATCTCGGGCCTACTACTCCTCCGATACTCGACGACCCTAGGCTCGCTCCTGCGATAATCATCCCGCACGTACTCACGCGATTCGCGATACGAGTGTGTGGAGTTACGCGGTAGACGCACAACGCCGGCGGGTGGGTGTGCGGAGTAGCGGGAGGAATGGCGTGGTGGGTTGTCGAGCGAGCGGCGGGAGGGCTTGGTGGTTACGAGGCACATTTTGGGGTGCTGGTTCGAGGATTCGCAATTGGATTGCGTAGTGGACACGAGACGAGGAGAGATGCTGTGCTGTTCGAAGAGAGGCCGAAGAAACCGCAATTGGTTGCTTGTTAAGCGGGGACACGTAGGCAGCAAGCGCTACACTTCAAGTGTCGTCAAGTCAATTAACCTCGAAAGATTGTCAGTTGGAGCGACAGCTGGAGGAGCTTGAGATCGTCACGTCGGCGGCCTGGTTGCCGGGGTCAAGAAGGAGAACTCGTCAATTAAGGTGTGGTGGGATGAGTTGGGATGAGCATTGAGATACATGGTGGGCTGTTTAGTGCTGCTCGAGAGCGCTGAGCAAGATTCCGAGCGTCTTGTCCGGGCTTGGGTCGGATGATGATATTTCTTGAGCGCCATATGACGTATGCGGCGAGAACGATAGCGTCCACGGGTGCCAAGACGGGGATCCGCCCTCGAGCTGCGATTGACAGGGGGAAGTGTGCTTCCAGAGGATTCAAGTTGCTTTTACACTGGTGGAGCCGTAATTATAAACATGGTACATATGCCGCTCAACAATTGACAGACTGGCTTCGAAGAGAGCCTCAAGGGGTATATTTTTCCGAACAATGTCTTCTGATATCGACTCCACACCAAGCCCGCAGGTAGAGGATGCGTCTGGCAGAAGCCAATTCAGAAGATGTGCCTATGTCGCACGAGATAGTCTACATCTACTGTACATGAGTTTCGAGACGCTACTGCCTTATTTTTCGAACACCGCCTTTCCGTCCTTCACTGTAGCATATCGAACTGTGTCGGAGGCTACAGGTGTCTGTGACGCTACCGGGGCGCCGGATGATATTTCTTTAATCTCCTCTTTGATCTTTCGTGCTACTGCATCTTGCACTGCCCCTGGTGGGCTTGATGCTATTTCGTCAACGTCTTTGAGCGATAAGACGTCGCTGGTTCGCGAAGCCCGCGACTGCAGTAACATGGTAGTCGGGCCTTCGAATTGGAGGAAGAGCTGTGACCGTTAGAGACAGATGCCATTTCTACTTGTATGAATGCTTACCCGATCACCCCAGATGGACCGCCGCAGCCAGGTCTTCACAGTATGAAATATTGATGCGATTGTTCTCCATGTGACCGTCGTGCTCATCACCCTGAAGAATTTGATGTTTTGAACAAAAGACCCGAAGCCAAGGTCAGGGATTTGGAAGCGGAGATTCGAGGACTTGAATCGGAAAGGAAGAGGTGGATGGGAGGCAGTGTACGCGAGGACGTTACTATAGAATGGTAAGCAATTGATATCGTAGTCATCTGGGGTACAGACCTTGGATGCGCAACATAACTCTCACCAGCCTTGAGTTGCACTTGGTAGATCTGCCCACTTCCTGCGAGAGCTAGCAGGCCACGTCCGGTGATGTACGTGTTTCCCCAGTGTGCCAGCCCGAGCTTGACATTGTACTGTGGTTTCAAAGAAAGCGACAGGCCTGTCCATGCGAGGAGGCCTTGCCGTTGTGCTATCACCCAGTCTTGCCGACCATCTAGATTCACTGTGACGATGGAGGATATGGGTGTCTTGGTCGAGATGAGGGCTGTGATGGGACTTGTGGAGGAGACCTGGTTGTGGGCACATTAGAATCAATATTTCGTGGCGCTCAGCCTGCGGTCGGTCTACCTTTTGATAGAGAAACGGAATGCCGATTGGGGCGCGGCGAAACGGTTCGAGGAAGGAGAGCGTAGAGAGTGTCTGCAAACGTTATTAGGATAACACGCATGACCAATTGTATCCCATACATTCTCAACTTTCCCACTTAAGCCAACCAATGTTCCGCGCCGAGTATATAAGTTCTGCGAAGCCGCGAGCGAGACAGAGAGCAGCGAGAAGGGCGAGCCGACGACCTCGAATCGGGCATCTATGCAGTTGTGAGTATACAAGAGAGGCAATTGAAGCTCTAGGCATACCAGGAGTGGGAACCGGGCTCGCGGCTGGGTTTGCTTGGACTGGCTGGTCGAACACCGGGTCTGGGGAGCTTGCTGTAGCTGTGATACTGACCCATCGCGCCGCAATTGGGCTGCGACAAGGACTCCTTACAGCGCACGTGCGATGGGCGAGGCATTTGAACGGCCTTGCAGCCGGACGGGACATGGCTGGGCTCGATTGCAATTGAGTCGATACCTAGAGAGCTCGGAGGAGCTTGCGGAGGAGCCATGTCATGGTTCGGCGCGGCTTGCAAACACTGCAAACTTTCCGCAAGAGCTGTCAAAGCACGGCATCCCGCGCTGGTCCCGCGCGCGCGTCATTTCAACCCTGTAATTGCGTGCATTCGAGCTCTGGGACCTTCTGCAGAGCTTCCGTTTTCTTTGCGAAAGCTTCGCGTCTCCGAATATGTGAGGTCGAGGCAGCCATGCTCATCTCACCGCTCGCCCGCGCCTGCCGGCCGGGTTTCCGCCAGCCCTCGCTGCGACCCTACCCACTATCCATCCCCGTTACACGAGTCTTTACGACTAGTCCGATACATAGAAAAGATGCCCATGGTCAGCGGCCTCCTCCAGCACAACAAGGCCAGCGAAGCCCTGGTTCACACCCTCCTCCTGGCTCAAACACCGCCGTCGAGCAGACCAAACCCGCGCAGCCAGTCGATCATGCGAAGACCACAAAAGCAGACCCATTGCTGGCCGAACAGAAGGTGTCAAATGCAGAGCAGCGCAAAGCTGACTGGACCATCATCAAGGAAATGTCAAGATATCTGTGGCCCAAGGATAACATGGGCACGCGACTCCGAGTCGGACTCTCAGTTAGCTTGCTGATCGGCGCGAAGCTGCTCAATGTGCAGATCCCCTTTTACTTTAAGAGCATTGTGGACTCTATGAACGTTGATTTCATGGCTGTTGGGGGCACCGCCTGGACAGTAGCCGGTTCCATGATTGTGGCATGTAAGGCGCCCAGCACAGTTGACACTGGCCAAGACTGAACTCTCCAGACGGCGTGACGCGGATTGGTGCTACCGTTTTTCAGGAGCTCCGCAATGCCGTTTTCGCAAGTGTTGCTCAGGACGCCATCCGCAAGGTGGCTTGTGGGGTCTATGAGCATCTGTTGAAGCTCGACCTTAATTTCCATTTGTCACGACAGACGGGAGGCTTGACACGAGCCCTTGACCGAGGAACCAAAGGCATTAGCTTTCTGCTCACGTCTATGGTCTTTCACATTCTGCCTACTGCGTTGGAGATATCGCTGGTTTGCGGCATTCTGGTGAGCACTATGCACCGCTAACGTAAGGAACTTGCGACTGATTGTACCAGACCTATCAGTATGGCTTCAAATTTGCTCTCATTACCGGCGCGACTATGACTGCATACTCAGTCTTCACCATAATGACCACATCGTGGCGAACCAAGTTTCGGAGGCAAGCAAATGCTGCAGACAACAAGGCAGCCACTGTAGCGGTCGACTCGTTGATCAACTTCGAGGCTGTCAAGGTACTTTCACAGCACCATCTGCCTCTTGCAAAGCTCACCACGGGATAGTATTTCAACAACGAAAAGTACGAGATTGCGCGCTACGACAAGTCTCTCCAAGCCTACGAAAAAGCTTCCATCAAAGTAGCAACCTCGTTGGCATTCCTCAATTCGGGCCAGAATCTGATCTTCTCGAGCGCTCTCACCGCGATGATGTACCTCGCTGCCGATGGTGTGGCAACAGGCCAGCTCACGGTTGGAGACTTGGTCATGGTCAATCAGCTCGTTTTCCAGCTTTCAATGCCACTGAATTTCCTTGGGTCCATGTATCGTGAGCTCCGACAAAGCTTGCTTGACATGGAGGCTCTCTTCAATCTGCAGAAGGTCAACGTTGCTATAAAGGATAAGCCCGAGGCTAAGCCGCTCCTGTTGACAAGCGGAGAGATCAAGTTTGAGAACGTCAGCTTCGGCTATCGACCTGATCGACCGATTCTCAAGAACTTGTCTTTGACTATACCCGCTGGGAAGAAAGTCGCTGTCGTCGGCCCAAGTGGTTGCGGGAAGTCGACGATCCTCCGTCTCCTATTCCGCTCGTATGACGTACAGGAAGGGCGCATTCTCATCGACGGCCAGGATATTCGAGACGTAACGCAGGAAAGTCTGCGAAAAGCCATCGGAGTCGTACCCCAGGATACGCCCCTCTTCAATGCTTCCATCGAACACAACATACATTACGGTAACCTGGACGCAACCAAAGAGCAGGTTATTGAAGCAGCCAAGAAAGCGCACATACACGACACGATTCAACTCTTCCCCGACGGGTACGGGACAATGGTTGGAGAACGTGGCATGATGATTTCAGGTATACAATTTGTGTTAGTCTCATTTTAGCTCAAAATTAACCACTCACAGGTGGCGAAAAGCAACGTCTCGCAGTATCCCGCCTGATCCTGAAAGACCCGCCCTTGCTCTTCTTCGACGAAGCTGTACGTATTGTCCCACTCTCCACTTCACAACTTACTCACAACTCTACTAGACCTCTGCGTTAGATACCCACACCGAACAAGCCCTCCTGTCGCACATCAACAGCGTTCTCAAGGAAAAGCAGCGGACCTCTGTCTTTGTTGCTCATCGCTTGAGGACAATCTACGACTGTGACATGATCATCGTGCTGAAGGCGGGTCAGGTTGCGGAAAGCGGCACACATCAGGAATTGGTTGATCGCGCGGGTCTTTACTCCGAGCTCTGGAGTGGTAAGTGCTCGCCTGTGCTTTTAGTCTTTTATGGGTATCGATACTGACGTTCGAAACAGCTCAAGAAACTCTATTTGTCGACACCGGTAATGGCGGCCAAGGCGAGGAACACAGTGCGACCAATAAGTAGAAGTACACTGCAAGAGGAGGGATTTGTAGATACCATCAACATGCTTGGCGTATGATAGAGCCTCATCTCCGGCAAAGATCGCACAATCGAAACATTTCAAACACTCTAGTCACTACTTCTTCAGTCTCCTCATATTTCCGATTATCCGCCCTAAGTTTCGCTCGCTCTCCCTCAATCTGTCGTTTTCTTCCTCTAGATCCTGGTTTCGGTGTTCGTACCTAGGATCTTCTTCCTTCGCAATCGAATCTTCCAGTTTCCCCATTCGTTGTTCGAGTTCAGACAGCCTTTGTTCGAGTTCAGAGTGTCTTTGCTTTTCCAATTCGATCTCTTCGGCCAATGCTTCTTGGCTTGCTGACAGGTTCCGTATGTCGACAGCGTGGATATAGGCCACGGCGTCCTTTACTCTATTCAGGCGACATGTGAGACATGTGCTCACGGACTTGGAGACTACAGCGTCAATGTGTTTTCGGATCTCGCTTGTTGACCTGGCAGAGCTGGAGGATGCGGATCGACGGATGTGGAATTTTGGAGCTTGCGAGAAGATCACTCTTCGTGCGATTGTGGATAGTGATGTATTGTATCTCATTTTAGATTGCTTGCTAGGATTCTCGGATTGCTAGAAAGCATGCAGGCAGACGGACATCCTCTTGTGTCGCGACTGCATCTCGACAATTTCATGGCGTCGTCTCTTTGTTCCAACGGAGAAAGATAGTGAGCCGATGCTTTCATGGAACTCTGGCTGCATGCGGTCGATGGACGTCTTCAATGCTTCTTCATCTTTGTCTACCTATACGATCCTATACATGTACTTTCTGAGGAGGGATAGGATTGGAGTTGGGTTTGCGGTCCGGAAAAGGCTTAGCGTCATTTCGATACATTCAACCCAACAATGTTCCGCGCTCGAATCCATCATCTCCTCTTCCTGATTTTCTTTGGGGCGTCCACGGCTTCAGAAGCGGAATACACACGAAGGCATGTGATCTGTGGAATGGTCGGAGACGAGTGCTGAAGACACGGCGGCACGGCGAGTGGAGTGGCCGAACAGCAGCCACAGACTCTCGTATTTCGTATCGCGCAACATCATAGGCGTCTGTGACGGGGGACTTATCTGCTCACAGCGCCCTCTTGATCCACGTATTGTAGCCATGTAGCTTCAGTAATGCTACTCCGATTTTACCTTTCCTTTCCACGACGTACATCTCCCCTTCACAAGTTCTCTCTCCCCAGCCACCTTCCAGCTCGATCAGTCCTCCCTCACTCCCATCAACTCCCAATCCCCCCCTCCCACTCCTTTTCCCTCCCCCTTACATTCCCAACCACGCCCCAGCTTCTCCACTCCCAACCCTACAGAATGCCCCTACACTACCTCACAGCAAAACTCTCCCTCCTCCCACCCCTCCTCCAGCCAACCTTCGACGCCATATTCAGCACGCTACCGCTGTGGTGCCGCTGGCGCCTCCTCGTGCTGCAGTCGCTCAACTTCCTGGTCCCGATTGTCACGGCGCCGTATTGGTTGTTTGGGAATAAGTATTCGGTTGTGTATGTGCCGACGAGGGGAGGTGCGAGGAGGAGGTGTTTGGTGTTTCGGCCACCGTGTGTTTCTACGGGGCGCGGGGGCGAGTTGGGGGAGGGTACTGAAAGGGATGTTGGGGGGTGGTGGAGTGAGGAGGAAGAGGGAGAGCTTACAGCTGGAGACGGAAGTGTAGAAGCTAGGGAAAGCTATAATACAAGTAAAAGAGCAAGAGGAGGAAATGAACTACGACCGCTGCACATCGACATCCACGGCGGGTCTTTCATCGGCGGCATTCCGGAACAAAACGCGCGCTGGTGCACCCTGCTATCATCCCGCACAGGCGCAATCGTCATTTCTTGTACGTACCGCTTCGCACCGCGGTACACGTTCCCCGCTGCGCACGACGATGTCGATGATATCCTGGCCTGGATCATGCAGCATGCGGAGCAGATTGGTGGGGATCGGAGGCTGGTGACGGTGGGCGGGAGTAGTGCGGGGGGGAATCTGGGGCTGAGTGCTGCTGTAAGTTGGAATTCGGTGGGCAAGAGAGACAGGCAGGGGAGCGTAGAGGAAAGGGGTGCTGAGTCAAAGCGGATTGATGATGAGGCAGAGGATTGGGATGGGGAAGAGGATGCAGAAGGAATGGATATCAAGGCCTACCTATCCCACTACTCGGCCATCGACCTCCGCCTCCCCCCACAATCCAAACCGCGTCCAGCAAACTTCCCAGCCCGAGATCCGCTAGCCTTCATGTTCCCCCTGTACGACATCTACGCGGGTGCGAACCGATCTGAGAACCTGTCAAACGCGCGCTTGCACCCCATCCTATCCGAAAAGAAGGCGTTGCCGAAGGACATGCTGTTCATCGTAGCAGGCATCGATATCCTGGTCCAGGAGCAGTTGACGTTTGTCGAGAGGGTGAGGGCGGAGATTGAGAGAGATGGTGAGGAGGCGGACAGGAGTGTTGAGGCGAGGGTTTTTGAGAGCGGATTCCATGGGTGGTTGGAGTGTGAGTGGTACCTTTCTTTTCTTTGAGACCCTATTGAATGTCGCGAATGCGATGCACAGTGTACTGGTCAGAGGATGAGATCCGAGTGCCAGCGAAGCCTTGTTGATTGAGCTAACAGCTCTCACAGTGCCAAAGATGATTCTCGAAAAGGAACGCGTTGCAGCATTCGAGGCTAGCGTGGATTTCATCAGGCGTGTGCATCGGAAACATGGATGGTATTACCAACCAAAAGGGATGAGATGAGGACAGAAACAGAACAATTGTACTGATTGGAATTACGTCGCTAGGGCTGAGGAAAGAGCTGTGCTCATATTCCTTGATGCTCGTTTTCATCTGGGGTGCATTGCTAAGGCGATAGATATCTCTTCCCTCTTGTTCTATTGTTGATGAACCCTATCTTCACGGGAAAGCGTTCGTACTTTTGTGGTCTTATCTGCGTATTGTTGATTGATGTTCCAATTACCATCTGGTATGGAGAACACAACTAGGTCGCGTACCGAATTGTTCCCCTGATAGCATCTTCTCGCAGGTCAAAGTCTCTTTCCTATTTCAATGTGGAGAATTCGAAACTCAGCAGACACGAGTTTTTCACCGAAGCTCCATCTAGCTTTAGACTTGATTTGATTTGAAGTTTGAAGGTATTAAATAATCTTCATACCTTAGATGTGCTTATATATACAAGTTTCCATCGCTAGCCGGGTCCTTTTCTGTTCCGGCCTCTTCTCATTATCGTATGTTAATCGTTGCCTTGGTATTCTGGAAGCAGACAAGAACGTCCTGAGAATGCAAGATATGAATGACCAAAACCCAACCATTACCCCAATGCCACTGGATCGGACGTGAACGCAGAAAAGCGCTGAAAGAACCTCCAAGGGGATATCAAGCACACGCGTCATAGAGCAAGTCGTTGTTGTTCCTGCTGCTGCCGCTCTTCTTCCGCTTATTCCTTTCCTCGATGTTGGAAAATGTTAGTCCCGATTGATAACCCGTAAACTTCTCCTCGGATTCAGCAGCACACCGTTCGCTCCCCAGAAACTCGGCTCTTGTCCCTCGAGCAGATCATCCGTACTGCTCCTCTGACTATTTCTCCTTCCCAGCGCATCTGTCTCTCCTGCCGCCACCCCACCAGCGCCAGCGTACCCTATGCGATCCTCATTACTGTGCCTACCGCCTCCACTGCTCGTATCCGTCATTGGTGGGAACAGCGCATCACGCGCCGCCCTGTCACTCGAATTCTTGCCAGAACTTGACGGGATAGCACCTTGTGCGGCCCACGGATCTCGTTTCTCGTTTGCTCGCGTAGACACCGCTTGGGCGTGCTCCTTCCAGATGCGGACTTGTTTGCGGTATACCCAGGCGCAGAATGCAAAGTAGCCGGCTATGATGGCGAAAACACCCGCAATGACACCAGCGACGATGGCACCAACATTTGTCCCTCTGCCGCCGCCGTTCGAGGCGCCTCCAGCCGTAGCAGTTTCGGTGATGATGGCACCATTGGGGCCAGTTACTGTATATGTGACTGGTGTCCCAGATTGAAAGGGTCCGTCAGTGGGAGTCTGGACAGGTGCGGTCAGTGTTGCGCCTCCAGTTGATGTTCCGCCAATGACTGATTGGACGGCGGCGGGCACGTTGTACCCGTACGAGCCCTCAAGACCTGCCTTCGCGTCGAATCCGCGCTGATTAGCTTGTTGGGCGAGGGGATTTCCGGAGCTTTCGCTGCCGTCGTAGGCTTGTAGAGCTTTGCTGCCTGTTAGCGCGGTGAATTGGCTGGCCCACTGGAGCGACGACATGTTGAAATTGTAGATGCCGGGCGAGTCGCAGGATAGCTCTTGGCCGACATAGCCACCGACTACTATCATTTGCCCATCCCAGACATGGCAGCTATGCCCGGCTCGTGCAGGAGGTACGGACTGCCCTTGCTGGTCCACTTCGATCCATGTGAAGGATGGGACGGAGAGAATCCACATGTCGTCGTATTGAGTCTGGTTCTTCGCGGGCTGAAGGTTTTGGCCGCCATACATGTAGACGTTGTAAGAGGAGCCGCTGTAGATAACACATTAGTATATCATACTAATGGGGCTAGCTAGTGGTGGGCTTACTCGGCAGCAGCAGCGACGACAGCACAGGGATTGACGCGGTACTTTGGCGTAGTTCCGCTTGTCGATTGCTTGTACCAGGTCGAATTTGCAATGTCGTATACGTCGATTACGTTCATCTGCGTCTGCTGCTGTTAGTTTTTGAGTATTGAGAAAGGGTATGTCAAGCTTACGAAAGTCTCATTGACACCACCAGTAAGACCGATCAAAATACCTTCAGCGCCGTAGCCCGGAACGTACAACAGCAGTCCGTCAGCACGTTCTGTGAAACCCGAAGTTTCCTGCATGCCGCCTTCAGTGATGTTCCTGTACGCGCCATCTGAGCCGGCGGTTTTCCCATTTGAGAGCGAGTCGACTTGATCGTTGCTATATCCTGGGAAAGTGAATTCCACCAAGCTCTTCAGATATATTCTTTTGACACCAATGTTCCACCCTTCCGTGGTTAAGAAGTCAAGATGGCCTCCAAAATACCAGCCTCTTCCGAGAGTGCTTACACTAAAGCCTGCACCCTCAGCTGAGCGTTGAACTGACTGTCCTTCTTCTACCGCATTCTTGCCTCCCACGGTCTGCGGATTCGAGTGTTCAACCCATTGTTTTGAGCCGATCTGATATTCCCAAGTGGAAAACGCAGTAGGCGTTCCTTGAGGATCATCCGAGAACTCACCACCGTAGAGGAAGAGGGATTGAAGCGAATTCCAGAGATAGCCGTTTGCGACTTCGGGTGGGCCGGAGGGCTTTGGGAGGCCGGTGTATGAAGGAGTAGAGATCTGCCAGGATTTGGTGAGGTCCATCGTCATAAAGTCGTTCACTGTCGATTGTTAGTCGAAAGACCGTTGTTTGGAGCAGGTGCACTCACCCCATGTATCACTGGTCTGGTCCGAACTGGTTTTGGTCCGCCCGCCGTAAACGTAGAGGGTACCGTTGACAATGGCAGCTGTGCGCGTGAGCATCAAACCTTATTGTGATATCTCTCACATCAGCGACTCACACTGGTGGCTCCATCTGAGACAAACATCTGGGTTTGTGTCATCGCGCTTTACCATGGAGGGATCAATGGTCTGTCGAGGGATGACGCCCGCTTTTGCTCCCACCGAGGACAATGGGCTTGAATGCAGCACCGGCAGCATAATCGCCAACACGAGTGTCAAGAGTCCTATTCTGTACATCTTCGAGTTGGTGAATAACGGTCGATTTGCGCGCATTTCCATTCTTTCCAATGCTTCGCGTTCGTCTTCGTCTGCTTCCGAATCCTCTTCCCATTCACTATCTTCTTCGCATTTTTCGCCCTCGTGATTCTCGATGACATGGTGTTGACTCTGAAACCGTACCGTTCTGGTGGGACGCAGCTTCCGCGGTGTAGGGTTCGTGATCAATCTGGGTGCTGCCGGAGCTGGGCTTCGTTCGTGTCGCAATGTTGCCTCATCGACCAAACCAACCTCCATAAAAACAGACTTTCGTCGGCCGGGCGCGCCATTGACAGGTTGTGGCTGCACTCGCTCCATCGGTTCTATCCGTGGTCGCTCGCGAAGCTGGTAATAGGATGACTTCCTCAAGATGTGGCCGAGGGCAGCAAGCAATTAGCGTGTGTTTGCAAGCTCATCCAGACCCAATTATAACCGCAAACTAATGTGGCAAGATAATCAGAAGACGGAGCGCTCAAAACATAGAAAGTCCAGGCCACGCGACACGCAGGGGCACAGCAAAGAGCGATACAGGAGAGCAGAACACGGGAGCACGACAGCCGTATCGGCAGCAGGTGAGATGGGATAAAAGGGTTGCACCCAACGATAACATGTCGCTCGCTTCGCGTCCCTGTCGCAGGTGCCAGGCCGCGGACGTCATGGAGGGCGCCCATCAAGGCAAAGATCACTGGCATCGCGATGGCGAGAGAGGCGCGATGGCAGGGGTGGGCATTGGACGCGGGACGCACGACCCCGGACTTGCCAGCATGACGCCGGCCAAGATCAAGGCACGCCTCCCTGCACCCAACCGCCGTCTCCACGTCAGACAAATTACCAGACATTCATCCAGCGCGAGAGACGGATTCCCATGCACCTTCGGCTGATTACGGCGCCTGATTCGGCAGGCATCCAACTCCGCGGGGCCTGCAGCGTGGACTTGTTTCCTGCTTTGACAAGCTGCTCCGACGGGCACTCGACCACTGGGCTACGGTTGTTCAGGATGCAATATCTTCAAAATGAGTATCTATCGCACCGCGGAACGAAAAAAAAAAAAAAAACCGGCGCAGACGGTTCGCTTCAGGGGCTGTGAACGGCTGCTGGCTGCCCGGGCCCCATGATGGCGGTCCAAGTAGTTCCGCATTGGATTTAGTGGTGCCGTGACCCTTGTTCTATTCCTGAGTTGACTATTTATTGGTTGCCGTAAGCGAACCGGTATCCTCTGTGGCGGTGTCCAGTGGCGGGAGTGGCGTCCGTTGTTCGATCTGGAACGGGAAGATGAACATCCATAGAGGCTCGTCAAACGACATGATCAAAGGAAATGTAATGTGGTTACAAACCCTAATTACTATCTGGCTACAGTCAGAGTATCCGGGTGGACATGATGGAGATATTTGATTCACCCGAAACAAAGGATTGCTGTGGAGTGGTAACCCTAACGGGAACTACGAACATCAGGAACCATAAGATCTGTTACTAGTCAAGTTCTGCTGAGTACCCAGCTCGGAACAACCGTCCAGCCTTGCGATCTTACAGCCACTTCTCTCAATCACATACAAGTATACTTTCGCCAACCAGATTTGCTCTTCGGTGCATGTCTCCACTCGCAGAATTTCTGCGCCATTTTATTTTGCATCGCCTTTGCTCTTTCATAATCTGCTTTCGAGGCTTCTCTATCCGCCCAATCAATTCGAAGATAGAGACGTGTCATCTTGAGAAAACATTTCTGGGCCTGGACGAAACGCGGCTCAAGTGCGGCCATTGCTTGCGCTTCTGCTGCTGAGTCGGATTCCGCAAATGCGCTGTTGACCAAGTGGTAGTTTTCTTTCCATTCCTCTCTCGCGTCGTAGTATGCTCGCTCGACGTCACCGTCTGAGAGGATATCCATGCTCAAGGTAGATGACTGTAGTATCGAGGGCTGTTAGGGACTCCGATGAACCAAGAAGTGTGCTAAGCTCGATAGTAGAACTAGAGGCTTTGATGAAGGAGACCAGGACGGGGGCTATTTATACTCAGATGAGCGTTGTGAATGTACCAGCAACAGAATGAATAACCCTCATACTTTATTTACTTTCACCTATAATTTTCGCTGTCTGCACATTGAAAACCCAGTGAGATCCCAACGCGGCCTTTTTCAGTTTCGACAACGCGGCATACGCAGATACTACTTGTACATGATGGTCCTCGGCACTGGTTATCTCTGCGCGCACTGGATTTCGGCTGATTATCCAGCGTGAAGCACGAAGACACCATCATCAGTCTCGACTTTCCCGACCACGGGGATCCCAGTCAAACGATCGAAGTGGGTTTGAATTGATCGACAGGCCTTCCAGATCCCGGGTCGTGGCTGTGCCTGTGGCGGTAGTGGCTTGCATCGTCGATGCCAGATACATTTGCATTCGGATCGCAGCCGAGCGTATCTTCGAAGACATGAGCTGTCTCTGAGATACAAGTGATGTGCAGCGGAGGGCTGGGTTGCCGGGCTCGTATAGCAACCGAACACGTCTGGTCAAACGGCGAGGCGGGGTCCGACTACCAGGGTTCCTTGCGCGAACTATAACATGACGAAGAATGATGCGATGAGCAACTGAACAATTAACTCCAAGAGGAGACAGCCTCCGTTCTCAACATACTGGTGATTCGGC
The DNA here is from genome assembly GCA_010405375.1 of Lophiostoma macrostomum CBS 122681. Lineage (NCBI taxonomy): Eukaryota > Fungi > Ascomycota > Dothideomycetes > Pleosporales > Lophiostomataceae > Lophiostoma > Lophiostoma macrostomum. The sequence goes on along the minus strand of MU004381.1, from coordinate 40,351 downwards.
GCTTCTACTCCATTTAAAGCAGGAGCTGGTAGTTTTGCATAAAACGTCGGTACAGCTTTCCAGTCATGTTGCCGAGGTAGAAGGGTCATCGGGCACACTTGCGAAGCCCTTATCATCTAATGTACCGGTCGTCTTCGTGGCCCATGGCGGCTCTCCGTCGTCGTTGAACTCAGCCCACTGGAAGAATGAACAGCCTTCTTTTCCCGGAACGTAGTTCGTATGGCACATCCACATATACCTTCCACGATTCTCTTTCTTCCTTGTCACACAGCGCAAGACTGTTGGCATGCCGCATTTGCACTTTGGAGTCCACTTGGGGTGCAGGTTTTCTTTGTAACATCGATATGTGATGTTGAGGCGCTTGCTCTTTGCCAGCGGGTGAGGGTCAATGGCTTGCGCTTGGGCGATTGAATGCTTCCATTCTTCCTGCATCTCGGCGTGCATAATGAGCAATGAATTGTGTGGCAGATGAATAGATATCTGGCCTTGAGCATCGGCGAGAGAGCCATCGTCTTTGCGGTACTGGTCATCCTCGGCGAAGACCTTGCGCACGCGAAACTCTCGAGCCACTCCAAGACTGAGACTTCCAATGACAGCTCGAGGTCCAAGATATGTGAGCTGGTCGGCATGATACCCAACGTGTTCTTGCGGTCCGTCGTAGCAGTTGACAAAGGCCGTGTTGGCTTTCCACGGGTCTGGCGACTGGTATCTTAACTTTTTGGCACCTGGATAGAAGTCGCATATACGGCGCTGTATCTCCCGATTGACTGCCTCCTCGACTTCGGGCGACGCTTCCAACATCTTTGGCGTACTTTGACGCACATCCTGCGAGTTTTGTCAGCCGGTTTTAGCTACACCGTGGCCAAGGTGCACCAACGTTAACCCTTTGTCCATCGTATATATATTCCGTTTTCTGCTTCTCAGCAGACTCCAGATCGTTGACATAGAAGCAGAAGGTGTGTGGACTGCGCACAGTCCTTTCGAAGAGCTGGAATTCAAGATCTTTGTAGGTGGGAGCTTGCTCTACAAGTTCGAGAAGGAGTGCGTCTGCTGCCTCTGCCGGCAGGAAATTGTGTATGATAGAACACGGAGTATGGGCTTCAACGTCCTCGGGTGAATACAGGAACAAAGTCTTTCCTCGCTTCGTCAATCTCTTCTTTGGTGAGCCTTTTTCAGGTGAGGCGATGCGATATGATGACAACGATGACTGGTAGCCCATGGCAGAATTTGCGGGCTTCTTTCTTGGTGAAGGGTTCCAAGTCTGCGCAAGGCTCTCGGAAGCTTGTTCGACTGATCCGTCGGACACCAGAAGAGCTTCCAGTAGAGCCTCATCATTCAAACTGGGATGAAGCGAGGCGAGGACTGCTAACTTGAAGTCCGTTGACTCTTCCTCTGGATGACTCTCGTCAGCGGGTGGCGGCTTGGAGACCTGTGGCGGTAGCCTCTCTGGACCAGAGACCCGCCGCCGTTTTCGAGAAACAAAGGCGTCCATTGTTGAGTCATTACCAGGTGCAGATTAAGATGCCAAACGTGGATGGAAGACTGCGTCCAGCAGCACTATACAGGAGAAACGCGAAATCGCGTGTTCACGTGGCTGACTGCCCCACCACAAGCGTGGACGCAACCGGAGCAGCCTCGGCCCTGCAAGTTCCATCATCAATCAACACCATGCCCACGTCCTCAGCCATCCACGACCGACGAGACATGGTGCGCCGCTCTTCACGACATTCCAGAGTGCCATAGCCCTCCACTTGCCCCGTACTGCACTCGCAACGCAGGCGTTACGATGCTCGAATTCCGGACGCAGGGCTACCAGGGCTACAGCGTCAAGTACTCGCCCTTCTTTGACTCGCGCATCGCCGTCGCCGGGTCCGCCAACTTTGGACTGGTGGGCAATGGACGGATATACATACTCGGACTGACGGCCAACGGCATTGTAGCTGAGAAATGGTAAAAGATATTCTCCTTCAACACGCAATTCCTAGACTTATGCATCTGAATCCATATCCGAATCCGAATCACATGCTAACACCACCACTCCCCAGGTTCGACACGCAGGACTCGCTTTTCGACACAACCTGGTCCGAAGCCCACGAGAACCAGCTGCTAACCGCCGGCGGCGACGGCTCCGTCAAGCTCTTCGACATAACGCTGTCCGACTTCCCCGTTCAATCCTGGCAAGAGCACGCCCGCGAAGTCTTCGCCGTGCACTGGAACCTCGTCGGCAAAGACACCTTCCTGTCCAGCTCCTGGGACGGCACGATCAAGATTTGGAACCCACAGTCCTCATCCTCACTCGTCACGCTGCCAACACACTCATGCACATACTCCGCCGAATTCAGCCCGCACTCGCCCAGCCTACTGAGCAGCGTGTCGTCGGACAGCCATCTACGCGTATTCGACCTGCGCACGCCCGCAAGCGCATCCAACCACCTCACCCTCAACATCCCAATCCACACGCCCCCGAAACCGCGCATGGGCACCCCGGCCCCAGTCGGCATCCCGCCCAGCGAAGCCCTCACGCACGACTGGAACAAGTACCGCGACACCATCCTCGCAACCGCCGGCGTCGACCGCCTGATCCGCACCTTCGACATCCGCATGGCGGCCGCGGGTCCCATTGCCGTGCTGCCGGGCCACGAGTACGCCGTGCGCCGGATAACGTGGTCGCCGCACCTGTCGGATATCCTGCTCTCGGCGAGCTACGACATGACGTGTCGGGTGTGGACCGATGGCAGCGCGATGGGGACGGGCAATGCGGGGATGATGAAGCAGGAGAATATGCTGGATGCGCAGGGCATGGTGTACGGCGGGGGCAGGGAGATGGGGAGGATGGGCCGGCATACGGAGTTTGCGACGGGTGTCGACTGGTGCTTGTTCGGCGCCGAGGGCTGGTGTGCGAGTACAGGGTGGGATGAGAGAGTGCTGGTGTGGGATGCCAGGGCGCTCATGCAATAGATGGTGTTGGTTGCTGGGTCGGGGAAGTAGCAGCGGTAGCTAGAGGTTGTCATGATCTGAGCATTTGATATGACTGAACATGAAATGGGGCGGCATCTTGCATGTATATACGATTTACACGGAAAACTATCAGGTATGAGTCTGGTTCACTAAGAGGATCTGACACCAGGTTGATCATAATCATTCGATTTCATTAGAGAAGGTAGATCGATTGAGGCTATACTAATGCGAGAAGATCCGAAAACGTAGGTCTTGAACGATCCACTCGTGGTATCATGTACCAGAGTCCATCAGCTACGTCGAGAATCTCTCCAATGGCGAAGATGGTGTGATGGTATAACCTCCAAACAATCCGATGCGTAATGCATGCGTCAAAAGCTCCTTACTCCATAGTCGTCACTCGTTACTCCGTACTCCCTTCACACCCAAAGTCGAAAGGACCGGACTCGCCGACCGACCGTGACCGTAATGTCAACGTCTCGAACTGAGTTGCATTACGAGACTTTGGCGCAAGAGAACGAGTGGACGTTGTTCAAGAGGCCTGCCATGTCAGGGAAGCCCCTTCCGGCAGGCAATTTTAGATCCCGGGTGTCAATGACGGCGCCCTGTCCATCACATTGTTTGCCGGTGAAATACGTGCAGAAATGGCCCGCCAACTGCGCCAGCGAGGCAATCGCGGGACTGCCAATATTCAAGCAGGCGCCGTCGTCATGAGCGCCGATGACATAAACGGCCGTGCCCTGGTAGTTCTTCTGAGGATACAGCCAGAAGAACGCCGTGTCATCATTGGTGTCACCAATGGCAGCCAGAGGGAGCTCTGCTGCTTCAGATGGAGCCAAAGCAAGGTCGGTAGAGCGGGCTTTCCACTTCTGGTTCGAGCAAGACACTGACTTCACATGATTTGTGAAGCCGGCCAAATCTCCCGTGCCTCCTGCCGTACCAGGCGTGTTGCCAATAGTGTCGACGGGGAAGAGGGTAACGGTGCAGCCGGGACCGTAGTAGTATTTGCACAAATGTCCAGACGCCTGTTGCAGAGAGCCTTGACTGAAGTCGCCCAAGTTCCAGCATCCTTTGTCGTCGGCAATGTAAGGAAATGTGACGCCTTGGCCCTGGAAGTTCTTTCCCGAGAAGAACGTTAGGACCGTGCCATTCGATGCAGCCTCATCGGCGCCACTGTTTGCTGAAGCCGAGATGGTGGTGACTGGGAGGTCTACGACAGAGACTGCTGTGATCCCCCTCTTCGCTGGCGGGCCACGCCGGCGATCAAAGCATATCCAACTCTGGATCTTGCCATCGTGGCTCGGTGGTAGTACGGGATAGTATCCACCATCGATATTGTCGATGGTATCGATCATCATGGCTTGGCCTTTGGTATTCTTCTCCGTGTAGTAGTAGCAATCAGCGCGCGGCCATTGCCCGATCGACCGGATGCCGGGGCCAACCCAATTGACCGTCTGGTTGATTGCCGAGCCGAACTGATAACATGTTCCCGTCTTGCTCTGCTCACTGCACAGCCACAGTTCGCCTGGAGGAGCCCACCGATCGTCGTCCGAATTGCCAGTAGAGGGCACACCTCCAGTGGCAGGGACGACGTCTGTGAAGTCAGGCACCGCACCTGAAGTATGTCAGTGATTGCAAATGTGGAAACAGGAATGAGGAAGCTCACCAGGAACGACTTCCATGAGCCCAGCCACATCAGACTGGCTTGAGGTCGGAGCCGCGGAGGCGACGCGCAACAGCGCCGGAAGGAGCAAGAGGAGCCGCATTGTGGTGGCTGTGATGTTGTCAGTAATACGATTGGTATGAACAGAGCGAAGACTTACCTTACGTGCCGTCGAGAAGCGTAGGTAGATGTGGTTGTACAAGTGGCTGGGTGCGCTTCCTCGAGGGTGGAAGATGAGAGTGAGGGTGAGGTGTTGAGGCAATGGGGTGCAAGTGAGAAGCGGCTTATATGTAGAAGGCAGACGGGTGGGATCACCGGCGAAACAGCGGTCGGTGAGCAAACGAGCAAATTTGAGAGTAAATATTGGAGGTATCAGTGAGAGGGGAAGGAAGGCACGGGATCGTGATATCACCTCACCGGAAGGAACGTAACGCGGCGGGAAGAGGCAATCCTACGGTTCACATATCGAAAATATAGCCAAGAGGTGCAAATGAGTACAATTCTAGAAAATGCACGGTCCAAACGTGGAAAATGGGGCCCAAGCGAGTGAATCTGCTATCCATTGGCGAACCCCTTGTACAACAAAGCAATACACGCTTGGACATCGATAGACTGAGAGATGGGGAACCCGCCCCGCTCTCTTCTGCCTTGGTAACATGACGTACTCGAAATAGGAAAATGCCCATACAGCCGACCGTACCATAACAAATGCTAAAGAAAATGAAATAATCTTGAAAAAAAGAGAGGCCCAATGAAGCTGACCAGAAAGGAATGCAACCGCCAGAAACCAGCATACAAAGTAAGAAACAAGTACAGCCTGACTACCAACCATCAGAGTTCATAGCTTTTGAGGTCTCCTAGAATCGTGAAGAACCACATTGTACTGCTAGAAATTCAAGGGTAGTAACATTACGGAGATCCCCTGTTTCGCTGTACAGTGGTTTACTATCGTTCGACAGGACCGAGCTTTCGACGGGGAGGTACTCTTTGTCGTTCCCAGTGCAATCGCATGTCGCCCAATACTTGCAGAAAAAGCCTGGAATTTGCTGTAGGGATCGTTGGGGGCTCATGGTCAAATTTGGGAGTTGGAGCGCATGGCATAATTTATCCGCGCCTACGTATGACCACGACGAGGCGACACCGGTGTAATTCAATCCCTCAAACAACTTGAATATTGCAGGATCGACGTCGGCTACGCTATTCGGGTTGCAGTTATCTGAGAGTGGTCAGCAATCGTGCATGAGTGCTGATGCAGGAAGTCGGCTGCGCAGGAACAGGGTATGTCACTGTGCTGGATTTCGCAATACCTGTGGTCGCTCGTCCTACGAGTGCAATGGCGGCTCCTAGTCCGAGCAGCCCGGAAAGAGAGAGTGCGCAACGCATAGTGCCTTGTGGTATTCGTGTAGTGGATATCTGGTGGTGTAACGACTCTGAAGGGGTTTGGAGGTGTTGGTGTAGTACATGAGGGAGGGGGAGGTGTGATCACGCCGCGCTATCGAGAGGTGTGAACAGTCACCGCAGAGAGTGACAGAAGTTCGAGACTCGAACAGAACAATAGATCAGCAGAGCGGACAAGACGGTTAAGTACAAGAAAACAGAGTTGACGGAGGGGCCTCGAGTCGGAGATTGTGTGAGGCACAGCGGCAGCAGAGTTCCATCACCTCCGGCCGCCATTTGTGCCACATTTCAGCGAGCGTATGCGCTACAGCGATCCTCTCAGGTTGGATGCCTCATCATCATTCGAGAGCATTGTTGTCTTCTCGAGGGCGTCCTGTACGTTAAGACCCACCAGTCACTCCAGGGCTTCTAAGACTGAGGGGGTGATACACTGTGTTAGTCACGCCTGAGTCACATACCAGCTCACCAGTCATCCTACACCCACAAAGTGTGACATTGACATCTCTTCGTGGTGCTTACACTCATTTCGTACCAGTCTACGGCTCCAGGTTACGGTCGATGTTATATAGTCTGTGGCCGAAGCCCTCGTGTGTAACTTTGTGTCCCAGAGCCTCAATCTCTGTCCACATCGCCGGGTGGTGCTCTCGGATCCACTTCTCCACCCACCGCTGTCTCTCAATGTTCGCAGTCGCGTTGAACCAGCTGGCCAGCCTACGTTAATATTAGCAAGAAGGGAATACAAGCACACAACGCTGGTGCTCACATGGAAACATCCGGCGCGAAACCGTACTCCTCCTCCACCGTCGTGAGAAGCGCTACACACTCGTCAAACTGGTGATTAGCTCCCATGGCACACAAATATCCAGTGAAAATCTGCCTGTCAATGTCCACCCCATTTTCTTTCAATCGTCGCCAGATCTCCTCCGCATAACTGTCGCCAAAAGGCAGGGTTTCACATGCCCGAAAGACGATCGCTATGCTGCTGTACGTAGGCCCTTCCTTCGAAGCGGCAATCTCATGCCAAAAGTCTAAAGCGCGTTGGCTGTCATTGGTGCTGGTAAATGCTAGCATGAGAGCGTTTCTTAGCTTCGTATCCGTCTCTACGCTAAGGTCCAGCTTGAGCTGGCTGTGAACAAGGCTCAGGCTTTCTGCATCACGACTACGGGCAAAACCCGTGAGCGCGGCTACGTAGACATCGCGGTTGGCAGACCATTCTTGGTGCGTATTGTTGCGCATGTGGAAGAAGACGTGGCACGCCATGTCTGGCCGCCCACGAGCGAAGAACTCGTTCATCATACGAATGCGAACCTCGCGGGTTATCTCCGGAAAGATTACTCGTAGAATCTGGTATGTGTCCCAGGCGTCTGTCGTGCTATTCTGGCGATCCAAGAGGAACGCTGTCAGAAGATCACGAATGACTTGGCGTTGGGACGGTGAGTAGTGATGAGCGTGTACTTGGAGTAAGTCAACAGCGTCCTTTGTCTCGCCTCTGCGCAGGTGCAAAACACTAAGAGCCGCCACGGTCTCCGGATGGAAACGTGCCCGTGCCTCGTGGAGATCATCGACTATAGCCATTATATTGTCGAATTCGTGCTGCTTCGAGATGCACATTGCACGGACAAGCTGATTGCCGACCTCGACACTCTTCTCGTCTTTTGCCCCTTGGAGTCCATAATAAGCGGCTCTTGCTCCGTCCACATCGTCGACAGAAAGACGATACTGCATCTGCATGGTGAACGTCTTTGCGTCTGGTAATATGCCACGTTTCTGACCCAACGACACGAATCGCTCGGCAGTGTAGGGGTCTTTCTTGGATATTGCGACATCCACAAGAGCGTTGATCGTGTCAATGTCGGGATATATCGTCGAACAGTGGGGGTCTCTTCTGGCTGCCTCTTCACTCCTGCGAATCATGACGCCCATCATCCTGTCCACTTCGTCTACTCCCTTCCCTATTGCTGCAGACCATACGAAGACGGCGTCCCACGCAGCCTTGTCCGGTACATCTTTCACTAGAGATGCCACGACCTGCTGCCCAAATGCCAGGTCTCCATTCAATGCGCATGTTTTCAATATGGCAGCATTCGTGTTGACGTGTTGTTCTGACTCAGGATCTTCGGAATCAACTGCGGGCTCGGAAAACCACTTCTTCGCCTGCTGCAGATCTGCTTTGTCGGTGTAAAAGGCCACCAGGACATTCTGCATGTTGCGGGTGAATGGGTGTGACTGCTGGCGTAGCATTTTTGTGGTTGCAAGAAGCTCTTCTGGCTTGTTCCCACGCGCAAAACCCCGGAGCACATCAGTCCAGACCGTGGACGCGGAGCGTGTCTCATCGGCAGTAGCTTGTTGCAAGAACTTCTGGCTAGCGAATTCCCTGGCCTCCTGTGTGGCACCATACAGGCACATGACCTTGATGAACTGGATGTCGACATCTGTTGGTGTCTTGGGGGTTGCTGCTGCGTCTGCTTCCCTCCTCTTGACCACCTCCTCGTGCAAAAGTCGCCCGAATTCCAAATGTGCCTGCCCCCCGCTTTCGGGTGGCTTTACCAGACTCCCAAAGACCTTCCTGATTCCTGCTTCGGAGATCCATGGCTGCGCATCTTCTCTTGGGGTCTCTCGCAGATACAAGTAGACATATTGGGCCAGCTGGATGTGGAAGTCCTCATATCTTGTCTGGTTTTGGAAGAATTCGCTGAACGCATGCGCAATTTCCTCTGGTGGCGGTGGCCGCTGCCCCGTCCTTTGGCTGCTTTTTAGCTGGCTCATCTTTTCCATGCCCGGGGGTAGCTCGGCTTGCTTGGCCTTGCGAGGCCGGAGGAAGTTGAAGAAAGCTCGCCGCTGCGTCTGCAACGGGGCTTGAACTGCATTGTGGAGGGTCAATCGCGGGCGGGCCGGTCGGTGCAGACAGCCGCGGTAGAGCAGCGGCCTGTTGGCGATGATGCTGCGGAAGACGACGCGGGTCAGGTGTGACGGCATCGAGGAGGCCGAGGGAGCTCTGCGGCCGTTGCGCTGCAATTGAATTGCGCGGGAAGGAGATGCTATCGCGATCAGGCTGCCATATATACAAAGTCGCAGAGAGTATTGTACATGAAGAAAAGAATCGATGCAGGCGCGGGGCGATGAAAAGTTGCTGTGGGTGCGAGCGCGGTAGCAGTCGCCTTCGAACAGAGCTCGGTCTGCCAAGCCGCCGCTAAGCATCGCAACTTCTCCGTTCATGACCTTCAAATGTTCTCGTGGTGTCTTCAATTGCGCACATCTCCACCACACGTCGCCATGTCGCTCATTCGAACGCCTGTCTGGAGACGTACCTCTGTCGTCCGAGAGGGTGTGCGATACGTCTCCAATTCTCGAAAGCACCAAAGCCCCATTGATTCTCCTCCGCGGGCTCAAAACATATTGGACATTCTACCCAAATCATCCGCCCAGTCCCATCCCGCAAATGCCACGCAACCCACAACTGAAGCCAGACGAGTCACGGCGCACGACTTCGCAAGACAGAACCTCGACCCACAGGCTTACGCGCGGCAACGAGATCGGTCCGCCAGGCTAGAGGACTTCACAAGGCAAATGTACCGCAAGTGGAACGCCGGCGACGTCTATGCACCGCACGATCTTACAGGCGCGGAACAGAAGAAGTGGAAGTCTGGCAAGAAGACGCCGCAGACGGACGCGTTCGATGTGCTGGGCATCAACCCCATCACCGAATACAAGGTTGGGGACAATTCATGCTGTGAATAAGGCACGCTGGCTGACCCCTACCATAGAACTACACCATGATCTCAGAGTACATAACAGAGATGGGTCGCATAAAGCACTCAAAGGACACTGGACTGCGGCCGGTCAACCAGAGGAAGATTGCGAAAGCCATCAGAAGAGCCATCGGCCTGGGGCTCATGCCCAGCGTACACAGACACCCGCTGGTGCTGAAGAAGTCGCTGATGAGCAGGTTCACATAGGCGATAGACGAAATGTACCAACAGTGTATACCAAAAGATCTTATCCCTACGTTTGGAAGTCTGGCGTTGGGGAACCTCCAGGACCAATAGCGATTCGTGTCATGAAATTCTAGTCCAGCTCTCCATTTAGCCCTTGCAGTAGTACAGTCCTGCTACCCTGTACCATCAACCAATTCTACCCATCGACACCAACATCGCATCAAAACGCGGTTCCTGGACCACAGCACCTGCAGCCTCACCAAAACCGAGACTGACCCACATCGTCGCACTAGCCTCGGCTCGCGTGGGATCATGCGATTTGACAAGACCCATGCCCTTTGCATCGCATTCTCGTCTCATCCTGCGAACGTCATTCTTACACCTCACTTTTGCGCCTTCCCGTCGTTTCCGTTGCGTGACAGTGTCTTTTTGCTTTCCGCGTTGGTCATTCGCGTATCCATATTCGCGGCGTCATGTTTCGCATTCCAGTCCCTCTGCATCGCCTTTGGCTTTTCCCCTTTGTAGCGGGCACGGCATGGTTCCTGACTCTGGCGGCTTTGCTGGGCACGTGGCTGGCGAGAGGCATGCCCAAGTATCCCAGACAGAGTAATCCATATGTAGCGTACGTTTGATTTTTGATTTTTAAGGAACGTGAATGAACTCGCGACTTCGCGTCTCAAGTTGCACGACAGCTCTACGCGTGCGCTACGGGAAGCCGTGGCTTCACCAGATAGCTGTGAGCGGTTGGGAATCGGTGCCGGCTAGGCTAGACGTGCATGACGCCAATAAGTAACCGCATCTCTCGTACAATTCAACTACTTTTAAGATGTAGTCGCTACAAACTCCCTATGCAAACAGGCCTTAACCCCTCCTCCATAGATTCATATCCGACATCGCCGCCTTCCAGCTAAAACCGCTCTTCCTACTCGGTGGCACCACCACAGCGCTGTCCTTCATCGCCACCATCTGGCTCGTCCACTTCAGCCGCTACGATGGCCGCATGTACGGCATCAAGGACGCGTCTTGGAAGATCTACGCCTCGTTCCTCGCCATGTTCGCGGGTGTCGTTGCGGGCTTGGCGCTGATTCTGTTGGCGGTCATGGATACGTTTCGCTTCCATGAGGAGCATGCGGTGCTGTTGCTGGTGTGCTTTGTGGGGCTGGTGGTTAGTATGGTGAGCACGACGGCGGTTTATTGGGATCAGGCGTGGGTGCCAAGTCCGTTTAGGAGGTTGAGGGTGTTGTATGTTTGCCTGTCTTCTCTGTCCCTTCACTTGACATATCTTGTTGTACTTGAACTGACGATGTGGTAGCTGCATAGCGAGCGCAGTGACCGTCTTTGCAGATTTTGTGCTTGGCGTCGGTATGTACAGTTTCATGCAGACGGGCTACTATCGCGTGTCTGGTGTCTTGGAGTGGATCATGGCATTTACCGGGTCGTTGTACTTGTGGGCGTTTATTGGATTTGTGAGTGTGCCCAAGGATGGCATTGATGAGGGAGAGAGAAGGGCACTGTTGCAGAGGGAGGAGGAGATAACAGGAAGCTGCTGAACGGACGTCGTCTGATCGGTGAAGACTATGATAGACTATTTGGCATGGGTTGCAGAGAGCTCGCGTTATTCCTGCGCACTGAGGAGTGCTACTGTATCGTGTTCCTGTCTTACTTGAAATTGATTTTGACCTTCTGTGCCATTCTGTCCGTCTGTCTATCTGTATGCAGCGCCAAGCGTTCGCTACTTATTGTGAATGATGAAGTAAAAAGCCAAGAAAAGCAAAAAAGATCATTTACACCAAAAGAAAAGAATTAATCCTTTCTCTATCTATCTATATCATCGCTCCTCCATCCAGTAAATAAAAATAGCAAAACAGAAAGTCTACTATGGCAGTGTCCCCCACACCGCATAGACCCAACCTCTGAACTGAAGTGTAAACACCCCGTTTTTGTTGGTTGTGTGCCCCGAACCCGGCAGGAACGTGGTCATTTGTACCTGAATCGAACTCGCGCACCCATGGTGGGACTCGAAGAGTGCGTCCGTATCGAAACCCCCTGTGCCGCCTTGCCGGTCCGAATATGAGGTATCTTGACCATTCTATATTATTTATAGAACTTTAAGAGGCAATTTGGGGATAGTATAGGATGGGGAGATGGCTGCATGGGCTGGTGGTGAGCGAGTGGGTGAGTGAGCTGAGGGTGGGCGTGACGTCACGCTGGGAGTAAACAGAGAGTGAAATAGGAAGGAGCGTGAGTGGGTGGGTTCAGATGAGACGAGCGGGTCATAACGGTCTGATAAGATAAGAAAAGAAGTCTGAATAGTGAGAGAAAGTTTGTTGTAAAGTGAGTGTGGAATACGAATACAATCACAGCGCCCTTGTACGCGCCGACAACAAGAAATCAGATGCCACCCAGTTCTTACTGAGTAATGGAACCTTGCTATGAGATTCTCCGGGTGGGCGGGATACACAAGGAATCGCGTTGGAAGGCGCGGCTCCAAAATTGATGGCGGTTCGCGGCGAGTACTTTGGCATTGCTCTTGCTTTGTGTGCTCTTGATACAGTCCTTCTAGGAGGAGTCGAAGGAGGTGTAGGAAGTGGATTGGTAGCAGGATACTTTGACGCTAGCGTTGCAGGATGTAAGCTCGCCTGGAACATGAACGGGGTACTAGATGGTAGTAGGTAAGTGGCGAGTTTTGACGACAGCCCGCTCTCGTTGACTACCCTAGGTGGCACCTTCCCAGCAGAAGACACATCCTTTCCTTGTGAAACGGCTTTCGTTTGGAGGGTAAAGTTCAGCGGTGGTGAGATTGACGGTATGATGGTAGGAGTTCTTCTTGGGTTCGTTAGGGTCTCCCGTAGACTCTTCTCTGGTGCTTCGCGAGTCGTCAGGTGTCGACGTCTCCATTGTTGGAGGTGACCTATGAGGAGAGGTCGGAGGACTAACATCGCCCAGTGTAAATGTTGTCCAGGATAACATTGAGCTGGACTACACATCTAAAGCTCGCAAGGTCCCCTTTCCAGACGCAGAGAAGTTTCTGTTATAAAGTCAGCTGATAAAGGTATCAGCAATGCATTCACTTACTGTCGACAATTCATTGCTATAGGGCTTCGTATTCGAGAAGGCTAGCCAGATTTTGACATTCGCACCTACAGCTGTGAGCATTACCACTGGTGGTACATGCTTCTGGTCGGATATATCTTGGGCATAGCACGAAACCGTTTCGTACATTTTCAAAGCAGCTGTAGCAGAGGTCGCCGCTTGAGCCCAGCATGTCTCTTCCTCGTCTTGTGCTGCAACCTGAACGATCAACCAAGGGAAAGTTCCATCCTCTAAGTTGAGAGAGGTTTCGCAATATTTGCTATGTATGTCAGTTACTGGGCTGGCTTGCAATCCATATCTAGACAGAAGACGTAGGTTGGCGCTGCTGAAGCTGCATCCGGAACCCCCATCGCCAAACGCACTACTTTTCAAAGAGATCGGCGCTGTATCCAGCAAGATTGGAAATAGGCAAGCAAACGAGGGACATGCCTGGGCTGGATACCCGTTCACCCGTGAGCCATCTTAACGACACCAGCTCTTATTACGGATGCTACTCACGTCAGGTATTGCAGACCATAATCGCTCATGGTATCCTTACAAAGCAAATTCAATTAAAGTGGAATGCAAGTGTTGACAACTTAAATACGTTAGCGAGGTTTATTTAAAGAAGACTGGCAGTTCGACATGATACCTAGCGGAAGGACTGGATTGCCTACACCGAACTATGTAAGGTTTCAAGACTTGATCATAGTAAAAGTCGATCCATTCTGAAGTTGCTAATGCTTGCTGGCCAAGCTTAGTCTTCGTGCTTGAAGTAACAGTCCAGTATTGGAGAAGATAATCCACACCGAGTGACGCGGACCCAAGCCCGTGCCCAGCAATCGGCGGAGGGTCCCATCTGAAGTATTCGTCTCCAGGCATACGTCCGAAGTCCAGAAGCCTTCTCTGGACCTTCTCGACATGAGTCGGTAACTTTGAGCACCCTTGTTCAGACCATGACCACAAGGAAGAGCTGAGTGAGGCGGCAAATTTGACCCTATAATTCTTTGAGGCCAAGTTCGCCTCCTGACCTGTCTCTTTAAAAGGGTCATCCACACTTCTGGCGTCCATTGGTGGACCAGGCATATCTAGCAATCGAGAGCGGAAGGAGACGAAAGTATATCAATTTAAAAGATGCACGTGAAGCTGGAAGAATGGAAGGCGAGACATAACGAAAAGAGAATATGCGAGGTTGGCTAGCATATACTCAGCAACTGTTCGTGACTTCTCTGCTTCGCCGCACTCAGCTGCAGAAGTTTCCTCACGGATAGAGACGTCTGTAACAGCAGACTGCGCCTTCGAAAACCGACCAGCATTCTGAACGGCTATCTACTATATCGCTTGATGCTATGAAACAGCAATACACTCATGTTGACGCCAATGGAAAACCGGCCAGTCAGACATCAATCAGAAGCGCCTAATCCTCGGTCGTCAGATCAGGCATGGCTTGCGCTCACAGGAATCGCGGACTTATTGGACCAATCGCCGTTCATATCAAAATCCCGGTCGGATGCGTTCGGGCAGTCGAGTCGCGATGGTGGTGAAGGAATGTTGTAGTCGGACGAACCACGAACCCCGCCGTACGAGCTTGAACCGTCGTCCGAGCTAATTTGTCAGCGGCAACACCCTTCTTAAAGACCTCCTCTACTCATGAAGACGTCATCTGAAGTATATCAACGTTGACACTATCAAACTGGCCTTCAAATCAAGTGTACGCATGATGACGAACTTCGACATCAAAATCGTGTCCGACACGGTGTGCCCGTAAGCTTCCCCAGCCGTCTCCTATTCAGATGCTGCGCCAAGGCGTGACCAAGGTGTCAAAGAGCGATCAACGACTGCTGAATTTTACATGGGATATACTAATCATGGATTTAGCTGGTGCTATGTCGGCAAAAAGAAGATGGAGAAGGGCATCGCCGCCTACAAGGCCGCGCATCCTGACTCCAACGACACGTTCACCACAACGTGGTTCCCGTTCTACTTGCAACCCGACGCGCCCCAGAGCATCGACAAGCAGGAGTACTACCACAGCAGATTCGGACCACAGCGCACGCAAATGATGCAGCAAATGCTATCTGGCGTCGGCAAGGGCGTAGGTATCGACTTCAAGTACGGCGGCAAAACGGGAAATACGCGAGACTCGCATCGACTAGTCCAATTGGGCAAGAAGAAGGGTCCAGAGGTCCAGACCCGCGTTATCGAGCAACTATTTGCGGGGTACTTTGAGAACGAAAAGGATGTCACGAGTAAGGACTGGTTAATCCAGGCGGGTGTGCAGGCCGGGCTAGACAAGGCTGAAGTAAAAGCGTGGATGGACGCTGGCAAAGGTGGCCCGGAGGTCGATAAAGAGGTGCAGGATGCCTACGAGCATGGCGTCACGGGCGTGCCTAACTTCACCATCAACGACAGGTTCGAGATTGGCGGGGCACAGGATCCCGAAGCCTTTGTGCAGCTCTTTGAACGTCTGAAGAAGCAGGACGGTGGCTCTGGAGGAAATGTGGGAGGTGCAGCTCCGCGATGTTAATAGGGTGGGAGAAGGTGAGTCAAAAAGCAAGGCCGTAGGGCACAACGCATTCGGGATCTAATGTGGCGGGTTCTAGCCAGGACGATGCAGGTTAGATTAAACATATGCTAAATCGGTACCCGAACGTGGTACGCATGCAAGGAGTAGCTGCCGCTTAAGACTGCTTTTCGGGGCAGCTGAATGCATTGCTTTCACACTAGGCTTCGCGGCGGAACTGTGATAGGTCAATAGCAGAACTTTCTTATGAGCCACCTTCGCTAGACGATACGGACTGCATCTTTCTCAACACCATCCGGTGAGGTGTGCGACATCCTCAATTCGACAACACGCCTGCTGAGCCACACCTATGCGTCCGTATCAGACGATAACCTCGTCCCCACCCCCAAAGCCACGGGCGCCTTGCCGCTTTTGCTCTTTTATACGGGCTATTCCCCTGTCCGGGCTGCAGTATGCTGTAGAGTCCATCATGCACGCGCCATGTCCCTTTGGGTCTCGGCTTCTTCAGCTGCACGCCTCCAATGCGGCTCGAATGCAAAGTATAATGACTCCCCGACGTCCTGGCTTTCCAGCCTGAGGAACCTTGTGGTCTTTAACCACACCATCCGTTCATTGAGTTTTTTTGGGCGATACACATTCAAATTTCTGTATCCGCGAAACTGAAGTCAATATGCGCGATCTTCACACCCTTCTGGGCGCGCTTGCTATGCTCCCAGCTGCCAACTGTATCGCTTTTGGTGGCCCAGCTCCTACAGAAACAGCTCCGATCCGAGTGCAAGAAGGCTGGACTCCAAAGCCCACGAAAGGTCCATCGGTTGCAGAACTGAAGAATCGACAGACCAATCTCGATCCTGAGACGTGCGGATGGATAGATGGGGACTTCTGTAGGTATTGCCGTGGATAAGTAGGAAGCAAGTAACGACTAATTCTAGATAGCCAACCCAATCAGCTGCCCGATCGGAACATGTATGCTGTACACCGCCAGCGGGATTGGAATGGCTGGTTGCTGCGAATCCGACACACAAGACTGCGGATGGGCAAAGAGCTGTGTTGACTACGATTCGTACTGGAGCTCCACCGTATGTGGCGACGACTGCGTTTCCGACACCTTCATCCGGAAATGCTCGAACACGTACTCGCCCTACTGCGTTACCTGGACATATGCCAACGACGATGTGTGGGACTATGGCTGCGCTGATACATCTCAATTCGAAGCCGAGACAATCTATCAGGAAGCGACCGACTCGGACTTTTCGTTCTCGACGAGCATGACTCTAGAGACCCTTTCCGGAAACGACGTTACGGGGTGGGATGGATCCTCGACATCCTCCGATGACAGTACGTCGACAGCTACAGAGTCGGACACAGCTAGCTCAGCAGGAACGGCCGTGACGGATGAAGACGGCCCAACTCCAACCGGCGACTCCACGCAAGCCACAGATGCCGCCTCTACTAGCGGCGCTACCAGTAGCCCAAAGAATAAGACCACCTCCATTGGCGTAATCATTGGTGCAGCAATCGGCGGCCTGGTCGTCCTGGCCATAGCAGGAGGACTCGTGATCTTCTTCTGCCTCAAGGCACGGAAGAGAAAGCAGCTCGCCGCCAGCCAAACTGGTGGTGTCCAGGCTCCTTACAACCCGGCTCAAGATCAACCAGCATACAACCCGAACCAGTCAGTATATGGCCAGAGTTCGCAGATGCAGCAGCAACCCCAACATCAAGCCTTTGTGCCTCAGACGCCGCAGCAGCCTGGACCCGGTGGCTTTTTCCAGCCCGGTTCAGATCAAAAGTTCAACCCTCAGACTCAGGGTCATGAGTATCCTGCGAGCCCCATGTCGGTTCCGGGTACACCGGCTCCTCCATATGTGCAGCCGTATTATGCGCCGCCGAATAGCATGTCATCACCGCCGATGCCGCAGACCCCCCATCAATATCAAACGACGCTACCCGCACCGGGAACGTATGAGGTCGATGCAATCAGCTCCGCCCAGACACCGTCGGCTCCGGGCCGCCAACCTCATCCCCAACCCCAAACGAGAACGTATGAGATAGGACAAGGGAAGTGAAATCGTCTATGGAAATGGCCAGCCCTTATTCTTTTTTTAGTTTAGTAAGACAGGTTTGCGTTACCACTGGGGTTAATCTTAGGTAATGCTTTGATAAGTACTAAATCTTCTTATACGTTGTGGACGAATACCCATTCCATTAATGTTCACCTCGGTTTTGACAGCGATCTAACATGTATCAGTTTAGAGTCATTGAGGCACGTAACCAAGTCCTTGTAATGCACAATGCCACTGCAGTCTCCTCGATGGTGCTGTGGCCGGTCCCTCGTAGGACGCCAACTGCTATGTTTTACCCAAAACGCATTCTCTTCATTCTGACGATGGGTTCGAAAGAGTGAGCAGCGCTCTCGGTAGCACGCTTGCGTTTTATCTCTCCAAGCTCATCGGATGGCCTTGTGTACGAAGCTCGAACAACCTCAAGACCCTGACGAGCCTTTCCGTTGTTGTCGTGCACCGACGGTAATGGGCCTGGGTAGACGGTAGAGAGACGAGAACGTGGACGATTGTCGTCTCTAAGGGCGAGCTCTTCCATCTCTTTACTCGCAGCCTCCTTAATAGCTGGTAGATCAAGGAGTGACCGGCATAAATCTCTCTCGCACCAGCTTAGGAGCTCGTGAAATTTTGAGCAGTAAGGATCTGCGCCGTACCGGAGAGAAAGTAGAATTAAGTTCGACGATCCTGTTGACAGGGAGATCTTGATTGAATCCAGGATTGTGGTCCATACCGTTGAACTGCCATCAATTTGCTCGTTTGGGTTGAAGCCATGCCTGAGGAACATTCGTACTCTTCAACGTGATGCGGCGCAACAGATTGTAACATCATATCTAACCAAGAAGAGAGCAGAGAACCGTGTTTATATCGCGTGACATAGATACGGGAAAAGTCAGCGCCCCGTTCGAGAAACATATCGAGTACCTCCAGAATAGCAGCGCAGGAAACATTAGGGGATAACATAATGATCAGGTTAATAAATGCATCCCAGACACTGAGAGTGCTGTGTGCCACATTTGGCTGCAACCCGTGTGTGAGGAGGAGCTTGAACACCCGAGCAGTGTTGCGAAGGATATGGTCGGCACAGAATTTCTTTCGGGTCAGCATCTTAACCCAAACCTCAGTATGTTGCGTAATGTCCGCTCCGTGTTGAATGAATAGCTCGAAAAGCCTCCACCAGCTGTCTCGTTCAGCGGGGTCATCCATGAATTGGACCATGTTTCCAAGAAACCTTCTCCATATGTGCAGGCCTCCTACGACAGCATTAGGGTTTGCTCCCTGTGAGAGAACCATGTTTACAATGTCAATATTGGGTTCAGCTTTGAAGTTGGAAGTATGATCATCAAAACAATATAGATATGACTCCGTGGTGATGTTGGGTATCTGACGTAGATATTCCCCTAAAGTTCGTTGATGGAGAGCCATGCACAGTGCGCTGTGCATGAGTAAGTCATCTAAATTCCGCTTTGGGTGTTGCTTATGGAGTCTGTGCCCGACGTATTCTACGTTTCTGGTGTGTATTGCGGCTTTGAGTATGAAATTTCTGTGTTTGGGCTTGTTCATCCAGGTGCATGGACTGGCTGCAGACCAACTACGCTCGACGTGATCTGCAATTCTACACAAGATAGCGCTGTTCACACTGTCCTCTGCAAATTTTGTCGCCATATCCATGACTGGCGCGAAATCAGAAGGTTGGGGTTCCGGTATGATGAACTTGACGTATGCAAGAAGAGCTCGACAAAGTGCCCATGGTGTATCGAAACCTGCGGGAACAATCGATTGAAGAAGCCGCTCTGCCTGTCCACGCTTGAGAAAGTCGCGAAGCGTGCGATGAAGGAAATCAACAGGAGTGTTTTGTCCTAGCTTTTCCATAATACCAGGTTCCAGGAGCCCTTTATAACGCCCATTGAGTCGTCTCTGCGTTTGCGCTACTCTGTAAGAGATCTCTTCAACCGTAAACAGCTCGAACGACAATTGAAGTCCAAAATTAGGATCCTCTTCGTCAAGGAAGGAGTATTGGATCACGTTTAAGGGCTCCTTGGCTGCGAGTGCTACAAGAAATGTCTGCGCCATTCGAACTTGGTACACTGAGTCAACAGATCTCAAAATATGCTCAAAAAACTCTTCAAGGTCGGTGGGAAGCTCGTGTAGCCTTTCCTTCAGAAGTGAGATCGAATCAGCGTTCGTAATACCGTCTCGCAGGGAACGCACGACCAAGCGAACCCATAGAAACACTCCTTGTGCGCGATTCGCGATATCCAGTAGTAAATCCTGGAAGGGAAGCTGCATGAAGTCCTCAGCATGATAACCCTTAATCAGGTTGTCTCGGGCAAACATCTCGATGTCTTCTCTAGTCAACTCATGTAGTCGAAGCAGATTAGAGCCAGCCTGACCGAAAGCATCCTGGAAACAATTCCACGGACGACTTGAGATACAAAGCTTGACATGGGATGCCCGTGCAAGGTCTTGCAGTATATCGATGACTTCCCAATGATCTCCGGTATACTCGTCTAGACCGTCGACATGGAAGTAGAAATTGTATGGGACCGACTCCAGCTCTACGAGGGTAGTGAGGGCATAACGAAGCTCACTCAAGGACCAAGTGGAGTATGACACATCCAGAGGATCCGGATCCAATTTCCACTTGTCAGGACAAAGGCTTGCTGCCAGTGCGGGACACGCTGCCAGAATGTTGAAGAGGAGGGATTGCAGAAGCCCGTGGAGTGACTTCTGCATTTCTGTTCCAGGTTGCCAGAAGTAGAAACTGGCTTTCACCAATGGTTTATCCGCCGACCATGATCTCAGGTGGTGTATAGTCTTAGCATTGTCATCGAGATATTTCATCAAAGTGGATTTGCCCGACCCTATGCTACTGTCAGACTTCGAAAATAGTTGCTGCGCGATACGGACCTGGTTTTCCAGTCACCCAATATATACCCTGATCGCTTTCTAACCAGGATTTGTATTCAATTTTGGAACGAGGATCGTGCGAAACTAATCCCTCGGGGGAATATATCCAGTCGAAAGTCATTTTGTGTGCTTCCTTGATGGTGTGATGTCGAACTTCCATATACTCATACCGAAGACCGCGAATCATTGAATTGGTCTTTGTAATTTCTTTCGCTCTCGGTACGTCTCTGAGTTGGTCCCG
Source organism: Lophiostoma macrostomum CBS 122681 (assembly GCA_010405375.1). Lineage (NCBI taxonomy): Eukaryota > Fungi > Ascomycota > Dothideomycetes > Pleosporales > Lophiostomataceae > Lophiostoma > Lophiostoma macrostomum. The sequence goes on along the minus strand of MU004381.1, from coordinate 19,593 downwards.
GAGCCAACTCCAATTATCGTTGTTCAGATCATGACGTGCGTTAAGCTCTTTTTGAAGTGTACTAAGCTGTGTCGTGAGAGATTGCATGTCGGCCCTCGCCTCATCATTGGAGTTTGCATCCCTTTTGAACCAATCTTTGAGTAGACGAAGCAGGTGCGTTTGACCGTTACTAGAAGTCATCAATGCGAGGGTGGCGTCATTATGGGTCGTGCATACCTGTTGTCTGACATGAGGTGGAACAATATTTGACCTCGAAGATTTTCCAGCCGTGTCTCCAGATCCTGCACCCGGTGTTTACCCCAGACACACTTCAAAGCTTTTCGAAAGCTTTTCCATTGTGTGCGGCTCTTTGATCCCGTCCCTTTGAATCCATTCACCGTACTGTTAGTACTAGATTTTCCGTGGGTGGAAGTGTCTTCGACCTGCTTGACCGCGGATAAGATTTCGTCTGCGATCCGCATGCATCGATCAACCAGAGGCGACAGACTGGGCATTGCGCTCTTCTGAGAAGATATGCGGTCTTTGAGGGAGAGCAAATCCTGGGAGATGACCTTGAGATCGGTATATTCCTCAGTTGTGCCCGAGGCCGATAGATAGATTTCGCGCGACTTGGATAGCGTTTCGGAAGTGAAGGAGACGAATTGCACGATATTGCCGGCTAGGCCGATGGCAGCGAGTACTTCCATGGCAACGGCCTAAACATGAAAACGAAAGCGATTGCAGAGTTCGACAATTGGAGATGGATTGCTGGGTGGACTCTAGGTGAGCGACTCGAAGATTTCTGACTCTCCTGCCTGGTCATGTGCCGGGCTGTCTCAGCCTTGTGAGAGCAGAGGCTGTGCAGGCAAAAACAACCTTGCATACATACGAACGCATGTCGACTTTTGACTATTGGCCAGTCAGACGAGTAAAGGACAGCCTTCGGCAACGAGACTCACCGGACTTGACCTTGACTGAAGCTGACCAGTCGACAATCGTGACGTGTCAACATTAGCTCTGCATGCCGCCTCATTGCGCCTTCCCACCTTGTAGCCCGGCGTGAGCCAGACAGAATTGGAATATTATACTTGCACGTATAATTCACTGCCCAGGTGTGCTCCAGATGTCCCTGCCCCGAGCGGATGCGCTAGTATACATACAGCATAGTACATAAATTAGCCGCGCGCTACCCAATCGCGGCCACCCACGCAACTCGACAACGGTCCTTGGACCATCCTCCTCCTTCACATGACGCCTGTAACGAGGAGATCTTGATGGGGATGATCGATTCTAAGGCTATGTTGATGTCATTTTAGCGATCCCATCACCCTGTACAAGCAATGACTGAATCCATGACAAATTCAAAATCAACGGAACCACCAAGTCAACCACCCCAAGTCCTCGAAGGCATATTCGGTTCGTTCTCACTTGACAATTTCTCCCTCGAATCCCTCCCTCCTCACCATCTCCACCCCCTAACAGCCCCCCAGCCATCTCCAAGCCCCCTTCCATATCCTCCGCCACCGCCCTCCACAAACTGCAAACCACCTTCGCCCCAACCCATCTCTTCGCCCCCCTCCTATCCTCCCAACCCACCCGACCCAGCAAAGACCCCTCAACCCCCTTCAAACTCGGCCACGGCGGCACCCTGGACCCGCTCGCCTCAGGCATCCTAATCATCGGCATCGGCCGGGGTACAAAAGAGCTCGGCAACTACCTCGCATGCACGAAAGAGTACGAAACCGTTGTGTGTTTTGGCGCGAGTACGGATTCGTATGATTGCACGGGCGTTGTTACTGAGCGCGCAGGACACGAGCATGTGACGAGGCGGCTAGTCGAGGAGAAGTTGGGATTGTTTCGGGGGTTAATCAGCCAGGTTCCACCGGTGTACTCGGCGCTCAAGATCGATGGCGTTAAGGCGTGCGAGTATGTGAGGGCTGGGAGGGAGTTGCCGAGGCGGTTGGAGGGGAGGGAGATGGATGTGCAGGAATGCACGCTGCTAGACTGGTACGAAGCTGGTCAGCACGATTTTGTCTGGCCGGAATCAAAATCAAAATCAGAGTCAGAGTCAGAGTCAGAAGATGGTGGACGTAGGCAGGCTAAGGGACCCGCTGTCCGCGTTCGCCTGGTTGTCAGCTCGGGGTTCTATGTGCGGAGCTTCGCGCATGATCTAGGGGTTGCATGTCAGAGTCGAGCGTTCATGGCGGAGTTGGTCAGGACGCGACAGGCCAACTTCACGCTCAAACAAGACCTGTCAACGCACTCAGCTGAGCCCGAAGCAAGTTCAGAGCTCATACCGGCGGTGACATACGACATGCTCGACGCCGGCGAAGACGTATGGGGTCCCGTGCTCAGGCCGCAGCTCGAGAAGTGGGTTGAGAGTAATCCGGTAGCGATGGGACACGTTGATGGGAGGGATGCATCTACAAGGAATCTGATTGCGTCCAAGAAAGAGATAAGACCCAAACAGCGGTTTCGCGGCGAGTGGGTGGCGGAGACCAAAGCTGAGCGGATCAAACAGCAAGGTGGGAGATACAAGGGGAAGTGGAACAAAAAAGAGGGTAGACCCACACATAGCGCATTAATAGGGGATCAGACTTGAGTGCAAACTCCGGTTTTATTTGTATTATGGTTTGATAGCTTTATACCAAACCTGACAGAGCCCAGCGCCGTGTATCAAACCACCTGACGATAGGGGTTCAAAAGGCCGGATTGGGCTTTTGAAAATGCATTCTGATGGATCCCAAACGTGAGTGCAAAGTTCGGTTATGATCTGCATCGCGAGTCATATTACACCTGACATAGCTGAGGGTTGCGTATCAAACCACATCACGATAGGATCCCGAAAGCACAATCGGGCTTCTGAAGACGCATTTTGATGGATATCAAATGGCTACGTCAAGCGCCAGGTGATGTTTCACTACTATACATACTCGTCACATCCCATTATCGAAGCACTGCACTACTGTCTCTGCTCAAGTGAAGTCGAAGGGTTCGAACGCTTCCTTCACCGCCACCACATCCTTCAACTCCTCCTCCATCGGCAGCAAGCACTTGCTCCAGTCGACCCTCCGATCCAGCTTCAGCAGACTGGCCATCACTCGCCGGCCAAACCACGGGTCGAACTTGGCATCGGCGGCGAAGCGCACCACCAGGCTCTTATACTGTTCCACGGGCTCATTCGGGTTCCAGATCATGACCCGGAAGTAGTCGCTTGTCTCGCTAGTACCCCGTCCGACATCTTCGTTCTCGAATGCTGGGTAGTGTTCTCGGCGCGCAAGAGCCTGGAACCCAGCCTCAACATCACCGCGCTGGATCTTGTCGGCGTGGATGGCTAGATACTGCCAATGTGTGTGCGCGATGCTGCTCCTGCTCAGCTCCCAGGTGACTGAGCCATACAGCTGGTCGGTCTTCGCCAAGAGCATGCTGTTGAGACTGGAGCGGAAACTGAGCATCTCTTGGTACGTTGTATCGGTAGTGCCCTCAGAGGCAAGGGAGTGTGCGTGCGCTGTGGGAACAATGAGAAAGTGTGGGCGGAATCCGAGCTGAGGGAAGGTGATTGCGGTCGGTAAAGCTCCTTTGGGTGTTACCAAGACCGAGTCATCGGTGAGTCCGACGACGTAGTGTTTCTCGAAGTCATCGGTTCCTAGGCAGAAGAAGCAGTCATCTCGGACAAGTGGACCTTTGTGGCGACCCTTCCGGGACTTCTTGTATGGTCGTGACGTCTCCTCGTATTCTAGGTAGGAAGTTTCCATGCCCTCAGGAAGCGACCGTTTCCTGGTTGTGAGCGCCAATGGAAACTCGGTACAGCCTTTGGGACGGGTCATGGTGGCGTCAGAGGGGATCATGTATGCCTTGAGAGCCCCCTTCTTCTCGCCTGAAAAGCTTCCGAGGCTGACAAAGCGGGTGAACCTACTTGCCTGAGTACCGGTATCGTTTGGTTCGTACTCGAAGGCCTCACGTTCCCAGGATGCGTCGCCGGCGATCGAGACGTGGTATCTTGGTTTCAATGCAGCGCAGAGATCGGCAATGCAACTCTGGGCCGGTGGTGCTTGTTCGTCGGGGGGATACTCAGTTTTGGTGGTGACACCTGTGGGCCATTCCGTTGTGATGAGGATGTCGCAAGGCTTTGGGTTCCGTTGGAGAAATGTGACGTCGGTGGTACTGTATGTCGGTGTGTATTGATGTTTGCTGGTCTCTTGCTCGAGGGTAGAATCCAGGGTCCCTCCGAGAGCACACAGACGAACACCCTCGGATGTCGCGAAAATAGCCCGCTTGCCAAGAAAGAAAAGGTTCTCGCACAGCTCTCCGTTGTCGCTGGACAACTTCGCTTGAACAGAAACAGGGAAAGAGTGGCGGGCAAGTGCGAAATAGCAAGGCACAGGAGGATGAATTTTACCTTCGAGTAATTCTTCGAGCGCGTTCTGGTGACTTGAATCGCTTCGAGCGGACGGGGGCGCAAAGAGCTCGCCAGCAACGATTGCGAAGGCGACTGGCTTCTTTCTGTTATAGGCCGCTAGCTTGTCAAATAGAGCTTGGATGTTGCCGTTCACGTCGCCAGCGATGATCCTGTTGATAATCAGCTTTTATTACACATCCAGTTGGCGAAATCAAATGGCGAAGAGATTGGACTTTGAAACTTACACCAAAGAAGTTTTGCTTGTCATGGTTGTGGTTGGCTATTCGCTGTCGTGATTTGGTGCTGGAGCTCAAGGCGCTGGTGTTGACTTTTTGGGCGCAGATCGCCCCCCGCAAGCATGGAAACGCCGACATGCCGCGAAATCTTGGCGGCTTGGCACTTCCGCGGCGGGCAGTATCGAGAAATTTTGTGGAGACTGCGTAGAATTGTAGTTCTGCAGGACATCTCTTCCTCATCGCTCCTCACAACGATCATGGCAGCCATGTCGCGAGGCCCGGCTGCGAGAGTACGCCCGACGAAGAACCCCAAAGGCGGCACGCCGTCGTCGCGGAGACACCATTTCGAATCCTTCTCCCAGCGCATTGCGAGGCTCAAAATCGAACCCGTCCGTCGCGGGCGAAGCACGATTCTCGACAATGCAGAACTCGAGACGGCCTTCTCGTACTTCAGAACGTCTCTCAACGAGTGGAAGGAGCTGAATACCTCGGAAGCCTTCACCACATTTGCGCGACAAGTGGCGCCACTCTGCGAGAGTCTTCCGCAAATCGTCCACCACAGTGAGCGCATCCTCAACTTGCTGGTGGGGTACATCGAGAAAGGCGATGTGTGGAGCGAGGAGCCGCTGCTGAGCCTGTTGGCACATTTTGCGCATGATCTAGGCGCGCAGTTCGAAAGACACTTCGAGCGCGTTGTCAGAGCCGTGTCGCAATTGGCCGCGAAGCACGAAGCGTTCGAGGTGATAGAATGGAGCTTCACCTGTCTGGCCTGGCTGTTCAAGTATCTCTCGCGGCTGCTTGTGCCGGATCTGCGGTCTGTGTTTGACTTGATGGCCCCACTACTCGGAAAAGACCACCAGAAGGTGTTTGTGACGCGCTTCGCCGCCGAGTCGCTGAGTTTTCTGGTCCGGAAGGCTGGGGCGGCCTATCATAGAGACACAACGCCGCTCAAGCTGGTCCTGCAACACATGTCGAGCCAGCTGAAGGAGCTGCAGGGGGGCGGTAAAGACTACGAATTCCGCCATGGTCTCATGTCTCTTTTCACCGACTCAATGAAAGGAGTTCAGCGAGGTCTGCATTCGAGTGCAGTTGCCATTCTGCAAGAAATGCTTGCGCAGACCTATGACGACGCGTACTCGGCGCTCCGAACGCCCCCTTTGGAGCCGGTCTTGATGGGGACCGTCATCTCCATCATACATCATACGGATGCTGAGGCATTCAAACCTCTCTTCGCGTGCATCGTCGAGCAGATCAGGTCAGCTTCATCGGATCCGGCCCATGTGGGACTCTCGTCTCGTCTCCTTTTTACCGTGTGTGGTGTGAGGAAAGGATCCCGGATCAGCGACTGGACCCCAGCTTTGGAGGTGCTCGGGCTCTTGATTGACACTTTTCAGACTTCCTCAGGAGCCGACAGTGCAGACAAGCAAGATCTTCTCACCGCCTGTGCAATTATATTCCAGTATTGCTCCCTGGACACTGCAATACCGCACGTACAGCTGCTCGAGAAATTGACATCGGGTCTGTGGGAACCGACATTCCTAGGATTCTGTAATTTGTTCGCGGAAATCGGCTCGGAGAGATTCAAGACTTTGCTCCTACCCTACTTCAAAAAGTAAGATTCATCTGCAACCCCGGGCACTAGGCTAATATTTTGTTAGGCTCGTCTCTCAAAAAGCTGCGCACTACAGCTCGGAATTGTGCCTGATTCTACCTGATCTCCATCACCTTGAAGCTCTTCCGCATTCCCCGCTACACGTCGCCGCAACGTGGCACGAGTCATTTGTATCACAATTCCGGCGCCTATCAAATTCAGGTGCCTCTGAGGAAGACGAGGAATGGTTAGCATCTACGTTAAATGCTTACCTAGAGGCTTCACAGATACTCGATATACCATCCAACGTCAAGGACGAGGTATTAACTTCTCTTTCAGCATCTCTGGAACGTGTCCTTCGGGACGACTCATCGCGACAATTGCGACCACTCGATGTCTTCTTCGCCGGCAATGGCTTCCATTACCTGATGCGGGAAACTAAATCGCAAATCAACATTCCCGCCATTTGGGACAAGCTGTGCAAGGCCTCGGCCTCTTACGGCTCCCTACTATCCTTTTGGCAGGCTGTGCTCTTACTTGCTGAGCAAAACCAGTCAATCCTGGACATGTCCGGCCCACACAAGGAAGTCTTTCACCACGCAGTCACGCAATGTCTAGAGTCGCCTTCTCATGACATGCGCTTGGTGGGACTCGGAATTCTGGAAAAAATAGCCGCGGGAAGCCCGGAATCACAGAATGCCCTCGCGACTGCGCTGCTCATTGAGCAGACACCTTTCAACATGGAAAATGCTCGCTCTGTTTCAATGCGTATTAGACAATTAGCAAAGATGTATCCTGCAGTGAAGCACGAAGAATGGGTGGGAGGGGCCATCCCGACATTCTGCTTTGGTCTACTCCATGTCAGGCTAGCGCAAGTTTGGGACGACGCTTGCTCTGCCCTCAAGGAGATGAGCGTGACAAAAGAAGGGGAGGCCCATATATCTCGCATAGCGTTCGACTGGATAACCCTGGGTGCGGATGATCGTGCATTGGACTCCAGTCATCTGGAGGATGCTAAAAGCCCACCACGCCGGGCCACTGAGTTCGAGTGCACCAATGTAATGCAACTTGAGCGAAAGATTGCTAAAACCTGGACCTCGTCAGACCACCTCCAGGAGAGGCTCAAGGCACACTTCGACAGAGAGCATGCTCAGCTGCCATTCATCGCTCCATTCAGCAGGACGCAGGCACTCCGCTTGTTGAATGATATACCTAAACTCGCCGAAAAGCGTTCACGGCTCCTTGTACCTGTTCTTTTGAACTGGGTTGCCCAACAACCATTGAACGAGGGTGTTGAAGACGAAGACAGTGATCTCGACAACAACGCTAACACACAGGCCCGCTGGGCAAGGAAGGATCAAAAATCATTGCTTTCAATCGTTTCCAAATTCAACAATCCCAAAGTGCTGTTCAAATCTGCCGAAGTCTACGAGGCATTGCTTGTTCTTTTAGGCAACGGTGACGTCGAGATACAAAAGGCCGCTCTCAGAGGACTTCTTGCTTGGAAAGACGCCGCTATCGTCCGTTACCAAGAGAATCTCTTCAACCTGCTGGACGATGCTCGATTTCGGGAGGAGGTTTCCGTCTTCATGGATGTGAGCGACGAGGAAAGTCACTTGCGTGAGGAACATCGGGATCATCTATTGCCAATCATTCTGCGCTTGCTATATGGCAAGATTGTTAGTGGCAAGCGGGGCCAGGAAGCGAAACGAAAGGCGGTCTTCATTGCGTTGACTCGGTTCAGTCATGATGCGATTCGCCAATTTCTAAGCATTGCGTTTGGGCCTCTCGATGGTCTGTCAGTCGTCCAGGACAGCCGCATCAACGAGAGGCTTTTCGAGATCAACTTGTCAAACCCCCGCAAGCAAGTGGGAATGTTGAATATGCTCGAAGACATGCTCAGGACTCTCAAGACGACACTTACGCCGTTTGTGTCATGCGCAATTGACCCGCTACTGTACTGCCTGATCAAAGCGTCGCGAGCTTTGGCAGTGTATACGATGTCCGCACAGTCTGATGATGATCCCTCGCAGGATCTTCAGCTATCTTTGATGAGGACAATACGACAAAGAGGGTTCCATTCTCTGAACATTCTTTTCGAAAGCTGTCCAGAGTTCTCATGGGAGGCGTACATACCGGTTATTGTTGAAGAACTTGTCACCCCCCGACTCCAGCAATTTCCGGTTGAGTCTGCCAATTCAGTCTCTGGCCTTCTTCGTCTTTTCGCTGCATGGTCGCGATCTCCAAGAACAGCGCCGTATCTCGTACAGTATGAATCTGGGATCATCGGCAAGATTATGGAATGCCTAAATGGGACGTCAACCAAGGACGATGTAAAAAAGTTCATACTTGACGAGGTCCTTCGAAGCTTGATATTGGTAGCTGCCAAACCTGACAATGCCTCTGTCGAAGAGCTCGTCAGACGAAACCGTATCCATACCGACATCCTACAACCTCATGCGAGTGCGATCCTCGGTGGGATTGGACATTTGCTCCGTAAAAGCCCAAGCAAAGACTTGTTAGAATCAGGAGTCCAGACAATTGCAGAAATAGCACCCTATGTTGTGGGCTCGGCTGAATCCCGCAGTATGATTGAAATCGCGACTTTTCTTCTTAAACAGCCAAGCAAGCGGGTCGGTCCACAGATCAAACCTGGTCTGCTGAAGATCTTGCACGAGTTTATCCCACGTTGTCAGGCCGGAGACATGGACGAGCTATTCGACGTTGTGTTTGAACCCGTGTCATCTCTATTCTCAACCTTCCGAGAAAGGAGCACCCGGGCACTCCTTTGCGATTTGATCCAGGATCTAGCTAATCACAGTGACGAAGTCGGTGAAGTGGCAGGCTTGTGTTACGATCTCAACTCCTTCTCGCACACTAGACTGGATGAGCCCGATTTTGACCGCCGATCTCGAGCATTCAACATCGTTAGTGGGAGCAGCAATGGGGCTCACACCTTACGACAGTGGAAACCTATCGTATACAACATGTTGTACTATATCAAAGACAACGAAGAGTTGAGCATCCGAGTCAATTCGTCTGTCTGTCTCAAGCGATTCATCGAAGCTTCGCGATTCGATGACTCCTTCAAAGACTTCCTGGCCTCAGCTCTTCTTCCAGGCATACAGAACGGCATGCGGGAGTCTTCGGAACTAGTTCGTCTTGAGCTGCTTACCGTTCTCGCCTCCCTCATCAAGCTCTATCCGGACTGGAGCTTGGTCTCGGATATGCATATTCTGCTTGGGCCCGACGATGAGTCTTCTTTTCTTAATAACATACTTCACATCCAAGGTCATCGACGGCTACGTGCTTTGCGTAGGCTTGCTTCAGATGCGCCACAACTCCAAAGTGGTAACATCTACCATCTTCTACTACCGCTTCTAGAACATTTCATATTCAACAAAGCGGAAGACGAAGCTGCCCACAACCTTGCGGGCGAGACAATCAGAGCTATCACCGGTCTATCACAGTCGCTCGAATGGCCTCAGTTCCGATCCATGCTTAAACGTTTCATAGGGTATTTGAAGACCAAGGAAGATATGCAGAAGACCATCATCAGGCTACTGACGGGCATGATGGATAGCTTAAAGCAAGCGGGCGTTGCAAAAGGCTACCTGACTTGTACGCCAGCCAGCCAGAACGGAACGAAGGAACAAGATGGCTTAGAACACGTGGTGGTCGACACACCAATGTCTTCACTCGCGAAGACACTCCCGCAGCAGCAAAAACTTACTGGTGACTTTACCGGCAACCTCCTTCCTTCCTTGACAGACTTTTTGCACAACAAGGATGAGTCAACTGTAAGCCTTCGAGCACCTATCGCTGTCGCCGTCACCAAAGTGCTTCTAGTCCTACCTCCACAAGAGATGGAGGCCCGACTACCTGCGGTCCTCCTGGACATTTGTCATATCCTAAAGAGCCGTTCACAAGATGGTAGAGACATGGCCAGGAATACACTAGCTGAAATTGCAACTCTGACCGGTCCACCTTACTTGGGGTTCATACTCAAGTCACTGCGCACTGCACTTCAGCGAGGGTATCAACTTCATGTCCTTTCCTTTACACTGCATCACATCTTGGTGCAATTGTCTTCGCGAATGCAACCTGGAGATCTGGATTACTGCCTATCCGACATTGTAGATGTGGTCATGGACGACACGTTCGGAGTCACTGGGCAAGAAAAAGACGCTGAAGAGTATATCAGTAAGATGAGGGAGGTCAAGAGCAGCAAAAGCTACGACTCCATTGATATTCTTGCGCGCTTTACTTTACCGACTCACCTTGTCAACTTCGTTCTACCAGTGAAGTCTTTACTTCTCGAACGGCTTACCGCGAAAATGGTCCAGAAGATTGACGAACTCCTTCGCCGCATAGGACTTGGCATACTGCAAAATCAAAGTGTGCAAGACCGCGAAATTCTGGTGTTCTGTTACGAACTCATTCAAGACGTCTATTCAAGCAGTTCAAATCCTGACGCATCCAGGGCAGAAGACCCCAAGAACAGGAGGTACTTGGTCAACATGAGGGGTGCTGCAAAATCTGGCGTCCGCGGCTCGATCTCATCCCACATCTATAAGATTACGCGATTCAGCTTGGACATCCTCAGGACGGTACTACGCAAGCACGAAGAATTACAGACGCCCCAAAATATAGCCGGATTCGTACCTATCATCGGTGACGCCCTCGTTCAGGGCCATGAGGAAGTGCAAGTATCTGCTTTCCGCCTCCTCACTACAGTAATCAAGGTACCACTTGCTGCATTGGACAAGGATTGCCCTGTGTACGTCACGGAAGCTGTGCGAATTATCAAGAACACCATTTCCACCAACACAGAGATTGCGCAGGCAGCACTGAAACTGGTCTCAGCCATCTTGCGAGAGAGGCCCAATGTTGAAGTCAAAGAGCGAGACCTTGCATTTTTGCTCAAGCGCCTCATACCAGACTTGGACGAACCAGACCGCCAAGGCGTTACTTTCGGGTTTCTCAAAGCAATCATGAACCGCAAGATCATCATTACGGAAGTCTACGAGGTCATGGATAGAGTAGCCGCTATGATGGTAACAAACCACACGCGGTCCGCGCGAGACCTTGCCCGAAGCAGCTATTTCCATTTCCTGATGGAGTATCCACAAGCAAAGAACCGATTCACCAAGCAGTTAGAATTCTTGATCAGAAACCTGCGGTACGATCATGTAGAGGGCCGACAATCCGTTATGGAAGCCTTGAACCTCATTCTCAACAAAGTCGGAGATGAAGTCCTCCAAGACGTGCTCGGCATGATGTTCATCCCGCTGATCAACTCAATGGTGAATGATGATTCCAGTGACTGCCGGACAATGGCAGGCACTCTTGTGAAGAGACTCTTTGAACGAGCAGATGCGCAGAGGTCGAAGAACTTTACATCAGACCTCAGAAGTTGGTTACTGCAAGACGACGATCCTGGCTTGCGGCGCTTGGGTGTACAATGTTGGGGTCTATACTTTGAAGTTGCCGAAGCAAAACCCAAGGAGCTAGCTTTCGTGTTGGAGCAGCTCCAAGCTACTGTCGAAGAGGGTCTTGGCCGGCGTGATGAAGACGACTGGGAACTCATCTATTACTCGCTTACTGTGTTTTCGAAATTATGCAAGACTGCCTCCGACGCCACATTATCCACAAATAGAGCGGGCTTCTGGACTGCCATTGAGTCTTGCGTATCCTATCCGCATGGTTGGGTCAAACTCACGGCTGCGAAACTAGTTGGCACCTTCTTTGCGCATCTGGCAAGCTCAAACGCAGAAAGCGGATTGGGTGCTTTTCCTCTTGAAGGATCCAACGGCTTAGAAATGTCAGAAGAGAGTATGATTCGACTCACGAATGCCTTCCTTAAAAACCTCTCAATACCTGGCGTTACAGAAGAATTGTGCACGCAAAGTGTCAGGAATCTAGCCTTCCTCGCGCGGTGTCTCGCCTCAAATGGTGTCAAGTGGGACTGGCACAAAGTCGATGACAATGAAGAAGAAGTTGAAGATGGTGCAATAGGGGAGCCGCAAACAACTAGCAACGGAGACGCCGCTTCTTCGGACGAGGAGTGGGGTGGTTTCTCCCCCGCTCCCGAGAATCGCGAGCGCAAGTCCAAGCCCGAGCCACCAACTGCTATCCATCGGCTGATGACTCGTCTGTCTGGACTGATCCGGCGAGAAACGAAGATTATGAAGTTGTCGTCGCTATGGCCAAAGTCGACGGTTATGACATTGCTCGAGAGTCTCACGTCAAAGCTACCAACCGACGCGATAACCTCATCGCTTCCGCATCTTCTTACGACTCTCTCCACACTCGTGGACCCTGCGACGACGATTCCCCGGTCCACAGACTCGGCGTTCAACGACACGTATAAAAGCCTTATCGACAAAGCCCGTGAGGTCATGGATACCCTGCAAAAGCGTCTCGGCACGTCGCAGTACCTGGCTTATATGGAAGATGTACAGAAGGGTGTTAGACAGAGAAGGGAAGAGAGGAGAACGAAGCGAAAGGTTGAGGCTATTACAATGCCGGAGAAATATGGCAAGGAGAAGAAGAGGAGACATGACGTTGCGAGGCAGAGGAAGAAGGAGAAGAGTGCTGCGAGTAGGGGCCAGAGAAGGGGTTGGTGAGGTATTCTTGTGTGTGGTATCCTGTTTGATGATCAGCATTTTCAAGGCGCTCAGAGGTAAAAGTTCGGCAGCACGGTTTCATGTTGTATGTGCATATACACGGTGTTTTCTCGGTGGGATAGATGAAAAGTTATGATAACGATACCCCCTCCACATCCACTCGTCTATGCTTGGACTGTGCAATGTCTCCAGTACCCACCATGCTCAGACACTTCGCTGCTCTACACACCATCACCACGCATCTGCGAGCGTTGAACGATAACTTCTCCACCCCTCAAAGCCCCCGACTCAACACCCCAACAACCCCCCAAGCAAAGCACCCCCAAGCCACCAGATCAACGCTAAACATGCGCACCCTATGCACCCCATGCCACTCGCGAATCCACTCCTCCGCACTCTTCCCGGTCTCCGTCCCCTTCCCTCCAACCTCCGCACCCATCTGCTGCCTAACACACAAGCGATACAACGCCCCCACGCTCGGCGCAACCGCGGGCACAAACGCATAATGCGCGACCGCCGCCGCGGTGCCCAGTCCAAACACCGTCCTGAACTCTCCCAGCCCTTCGGGAAACAGGTATAAGTTTGCGAGAGCCGAGTACAGCGTGACGCTGTTGAGCGCGATGACGCTCCAGGCGCCGCGGTTGAAGAAATTGGCCATCCAGATCGGTATGAGTATACTTTTCGCGTGGGCTTCCTCCGCTTCCTTCACCTCTTTTGCTTTCGCGTTTCCAGGATCTTTGGCCGTGGTTGGAGGGGAAGAGGAAGAAGAAGAGGAGGGCGTATGTCCATGTCCAGCCATCAACACAGACAGCTTATTCCCAATCGGCGGCGCGTTCAGAAACGCCGATGTAGTGATCAGCTCGCACCACGCGTGGACTAGGCTGCATGATGAGCCGAGTAGGGGTGCGAGGCGTAGGGCGACGAGGGCGGGTGGGGTGAGGGTGAGGGTTAAGTTTACGATTTGTGTTGTTGCCATTATGGACGCTGACTTTAGGGTGCACGACTGGGGTTTGAACGTCCTCTCGTTCTCGCTCTCTTGTTTGGGACGGATATGGATCAATGGACGGGTTAGAGGACGGGAATGGGATACTTGATGCTTATGAATTTCGAGGTGGGCAGTGCAAGTTTGTCGTGGTGATGGACTGGGTGCGTATCCCAGTTGGGGGCCAGAGTGGCACGGTAGGAATCCGCGGTCTTCCGCTTTGGACCCAAATCGCGAATTACAAGCATTCGGGACCACTGGTGTTGAGGCCTATTATGGGTTGGATGCTGTAGTAGACGTCTACACGCGTGGTTGTGGACCGACAATATGCCTGGTGGTGTGACCCAGTCGCTCAATCTCCGGAATCCTTTGGCTCCATGATACACACGACGATGATGTAATCCAAAGGATTGATCCAAAGGGTTGACCTTTCTACGCACTCTTGGCCAAGGGCATGAAAGAAGATCAAAAGAAGACTCACAATAATCGGTCTCAATCGTTCTCACTCATAGCAAAGGGCAATTGTACTTGGCACAACGACGACATTTTCATTCATCTCGCTCAGAACCCCACACCAATCCACCATCAAAAATCTTACACAAGAAGCTCCGAATAAGAATAAACAGAAAACAATACACCGCTCAGCGCATCCGTGTATGCGCAGCGTCTGGCTATAGACTGACACAAAGACCCCTGAGATTCCCAAGACCCTGGCTAAGGTGACATAAAGACCTTTTTGATGAGACAACCGCGCCAACAAATGCAAACATCACACCTCTCGCGCCATCCCGCTTGTGCTTTCTCAAGTCTCCTAAGCAATGTAGGCCTTGCCGACGGCAGAGAGACCAGTGCCCGAGTTGAGCTGGCACTCGCCGGTACCGACCATGAAGTAGGCGTATCCCTTGACACTGTCAGAGCCCTCGAGGTACTCCACGGCTCCCTGAAGGAACTCGGCGGCCTGCTCCTCAGTGGCGCTACCAGGGTTGAGACCGAACTCGGTGACCCAGACGGGCTTGCCAGTCTGCTTAGCAGCATCCTCGATGTGGCTCGTGAAGCGCTCGAGAGCACCGTCATAGATGTCGTAAAAGTGGATGTTGGCGGCGTGATAAACAGCGTTGGAGCAGGTGCTGGCGAAGGTGGAGAGCCAAGAGAGACCCTGGCCGTCACTGCCGCTGTTGGAGACAGAGGGGCCAAGAATGGTGACATCGGGGTGGGCGCTGGCGATCGGGTTCATGTACTCGGCCCACTTGCTGCAAGCGTCTTGAGGCGACATGTTGGCTTGAGTGGCAATGTCAGGCTCGTTGAATCCCATGACGGCGGTAGAACCACCCTTAACAGCAGTGTCCACGTTTGCGAGCCAATCCTCGGCAGTAGAGTCGGAAGGCGTGTGCATCATGGGAACGAAGTTCTTGCTGTCGCCAGTCTGGGCCCAGTTGTAGGTAAAGCCGACGTCGCTGCCGAAGGCCGCGAGAAGAGAGGCATCGTTATAGGCGAGACCACGCTTGCCGCCAGAGTAGGAGGGGGTTCCGGTGGAGCTGGGAGCAGCTGACGACGATGGGGCGACTATGGAGGAAGGCTTCTCCTCGACAACAGCGGAAGTCGAGACAGGCGCAGCGGAGGTAACCGGCGCGGCAGAGGATACTGGAGCGGCGGAGGAGATAGGGAGGATAGAGTAGCCGACGGCCGAGGAGCTCTTGACAGCAGCGGCGGAAGAAGTGGGCGCCTTCTCAACGAGAGAAGAAGACGGGAGGACGTAGGAACCATAGCCCTCAGCGGGAGCAGACACGCTCGAAGAAGAAGCGGCGCTGGAGACAGCTACACTGGAAGCCGCCACGCTTGACTCAATCGGGGCAGCAGAGCTGGAGGGGATGACTGAAGCACCGCCAGCTGGCACAGTCACAGTGACCTTGTTCGTTGCGGTGACTGTGATGGTTCCACCTGGCCCGCACACTGGCGCAGCAGAAGAGACAACCTCAGCGCCGGCGCTCTGTGCGGGCTTCGAAGCGTAGATGGTGGAGTAGACGGTCTCAGTCGAGAATTGAGTTTCGAGGAGGGTGGTGTCGGGAATGCTCGACGAAACGGCAGCACCAGTTCCAGTAGGATAAGCGGTACCGTTGTGTCCGAATGGGCCAGTCGGGTAGGGAGCACCCACTCCAGTGCCATAGCCGCCCGAGGGGTGGTGTCGTCGGTGGAAAGCGTTGTGAGGAGCAGCAACTGCGGTAGATATGAGAGCCAAAAGGCTGAGCTTCATTGGTGAAGACATGATGCGAGATGTGATGCGAGGTGGGTATTGATGTTTGGATATGTTATAGACAGAAGTCAGAGTTTTTGCAGCTTCGAGCGCAGGAATCACGGCCGACCAGGGCTGTTGCTGTATGTGGTTTGAATGAAAGTGGTGTCTATGCAGACAATGAAGGAAACGAGCGAATGCCCAAAGAGAGTGAACGCAACAGCACCGTAGTTCGTAAGAGTGAGGGTAAAGGAGGAATAGCGGTCCGGGGCAGACAGTTAATATAGGGGAGGCGGGGGGTTGACCCCAAGCACAAACAACAGAGTAGGCCTGGCCAACGCACGCTCCTGGGCGTTAGCGGCACGGCAGCGCTCCAAAAAGCACACACTTTTCTTAGACTGGCGAGTCACACCAGGCGCCACAGCAATCAGCACCCGCAGCCATTCAGGGGTGGCACCAGGGCTGCCAGGGACGACATTCACTCCACTGGCTGGAAACGAGCGGCGGCAGCCACTCACGCCTCCCGAAACGACGAGGGATCGTACAGCATGCCAACCAGGAGCGGTTTACGTTTGCACCCGATCAGCGTGCTGAAAGCTTGTCTTGAGAGCAGCCAGGCCGTGGCCCCGCTTAATTTGTCGCCGCATGACGCCGCCGTTTCATGATCCAGGTACCCGCAGCTGCTGCAAGGAACAACCACCAGGGGCACGAGAAGGGAGGCGCCAGTCGTTTTCGTCGAGTGCCGGCTGCAGGTAATCAATTACACACTCTTTGAGGTCTTTTTCTAGACTCTGCACGCTTCAACGTGGCAGAAAAGAGTCTAACAGCCTGAAGCCGGACAGCGTTGACTACCGGACTCCACTTTGCGACCGTCATCTTGGCCGCGGGGCCGGGGACAGAGCCCTTGTGCAACGGGCCCACCGACGGTGCGCGAAGGCGGATTCAGCAGCTGTGCGTGGCCTTGGCGAATTGCAGTTAGATCCTTCGCACCTTCATCTCCGTGGGCACGACTCGATTGCGACTCTTCAATCTCCGTGACCTGAGCGACTCTGGAATGCCATGACGTGTGGATGTCTTTGTTAGGTTTTATCGTCGTGGAGAGTTGGCGGTTGATGAAGTCGTGAGGGCGAGTGGGAGGAGCGATGGAGCCGCGCGATAGCTGGACCTGCTGGCAATGAGACAGCTCCGACGAATCAATCCTCGTTGTTGTGCGCCTGCGAAAAATAGCGACCCCATCATCTTCCGAGGTCAGCTCGCTGAGCTCGCTGACATTCCAGGAACAACTCCCGTTGCACAGCATCATCTATATTACCACTGCATATCCTCTCACTCAGCTTGCGCTTCTGAAAGTACTCACTGGCTGTTACTCGCTATGGCAGGGCCATCGTTATTTCCAGCCAGCGCAATGAGAGAACCAGGTAACTCCAGCTTCACCGATCGCCTGGTCGACTGCCTGCTATCATAACGTGCCCGTTACTGTCGGGGAGCAGCCTGGAAGACATCACCAGCGAGTGTGCAAGGTATAGCCGACTGCCTATCCAGGAAACACATGAGCGATACTTGTCCGTTCTTGGAAGCTCGTGATTCAAAACATGACCCTGTCGACACCCCGTGGGCTTTGTGCGAATCGGGACCCCGGAGCATTAACAGAGATATTTATCCATAGCCGAGGTGCATTTCGTCATGGCAGTTGTTGCTGTCATCAATTCGCGCGGGAGTCGAAACAGGTCAACGTATGCTTAAGCGCACGCCGCACTGGGGAAAAGCTTCATCGAAAGTTAGATCTGTCATAGGGACGCAGCGAGGAACAGCTTCATCGAAAATTAGATCTGTCATAGGAATACAGCTTATCGCTCAGTTTCCCAGTCCCGTCTCTCAATTGATCCTACGTTATGCCGTCTTGACGACCGATAACCGTCAGGCTGTCAGCTTCACGCAAACAATTGAGAGACCCGCACAGCCTCACCCACAGTCCATCTCTCATCCTCCAACATCTCCGATCTGTCATCTCGGTCATCTTCCCGCACAAGTCCCCATCTCCCGCCGAGCCATGCCTCTCCCGCCCCAAGACAATCCAGAACATTTCCTCTCCACACAAAATCTCCAGCTCATCTCTCAACGCATCTCCACATGGCCTTCGTACCACTCACTGTCCACATGGTAACGCAGCGCACAAGATCTGACGACCGTTTACATAAACAGGCTCCACACGCCCGTTCTCCCCGACGAACGGGATGCTGTCGCGATAATTGTGGTGACGTGGTATCGATAAGAGATTTCACAACCTCGAAAAGCATGCGTATGCTACGGTACCGTAGCGCATCACCTGACGCCCGTCCTGGCCTGACGCCCGCCCCACCGAAAACAGAGCTTCAACTTCAACACGCGATAACTCTATTAATATAAGCTTAATCAAGACTGCGCTTGCAGCTATTAAATTGCTAAAGCCTGGCGAAAAGCTTGTTTATACTTAAATTGCAGCAAAGTATAGTATTAATTATAGAACGCTCGCGCGGCGACACTAGCGTCTTTTAACGTCACGCGACGCTCAGTATAATAACCAGTAAATACTCCACCCCTAGCAAGAGCAGGAGCTCCTACGCTATATTGAGCGCCTTACAAGGCAAGGCCTACCTCCTACACGGCCTATAATACAACGCTTTGCCTTACAAATCGCAGGTAGAGAGCTAGGCAAGTGCTAGGTTAATCGCTTAATTAAGCGTTATTAGCTTAATCTAACCTTATACTAGGCTACTAGAATTAATCGTTTATACTACCAGGCTAACTCTTAGTTAAAGTATAGCCTTTACTTTAAGCTTATATATAGCAAGCTTAGCTAATATAATATAGAGCCTTATAATATATATAATATAGATAAGAAAGGCTTTATACTAGGAGTACTTACTTGCTTAAAATAGGTATTTAGCAGAAGGCTATATAAGAAGGGGAAGATTAAGGCTTATATTTAGGATGGCTTATAAGAGTAGATAATACTGCTAGCCTATATATACGCTAATAGATCTTATATTAAGCTAAGCCTTATTGTTACGCACAAGGAAGATATATAGATATCTTCAACCAAGCAAACGATAGGTACAGGATCGCAAGGCTTAAGAGAGGTATATTAACGTAGGACGACGATATATAGGGCAGGAATTAGGTTATTAGGTTATATAGCGTGATAGAGCTCTTAGCGCGTGCTCGAGCTCGATTAACTGTAATCCTTCTCTAGTATAATAGGAAGTCTTAAGTAGGGAAAGGATAGGTATAACTAGCCTTAGAGTATAAAGAGTAGAAGTATATAAGGGCACTCCTTTATAGGTAGTTCTAGCTCTTTATAGCTATTTATAAAATTATAGATTAGCTCTTTTAGACTAAAGCCTTTACCTTATAAGTTACTTTGCTACAATTTCTTACTTATTACTTAACCTTCTATAGTTAAGTTAAACCCTTAGTATAGTTATTATCTTACATATTACTATTAACTAAATAATTATAGTTCTAACCTACCCTAGATTATAATATTTAGCTACCTATAAGTTAATAT